>JAOVYW010049288.1:2138-22848 GCA_025775045.1 Hiodon tergisus
AGAGAGAGAGAGAGAGAGAGAGAGAGAGAGAGGCAGAGGGAAGATAAGGGGTTCCTGCACAGGGGCAAGCGTTACCTGGCGCAGGTTGCGGGTGACGCGCACATCGTGCCAGGCGTTGTCGTTGAACTTGCCGTTGACCGGCTCCACCAGCGCCTCAAAGGCCCCCGAGCCCAGGTTGATGATCAGCCAAACGGCGCCGCTCTTCAGGGACAGGTTGACGTAGTCGGCCGACTTGCCCGTGTGCAGCATCAGGCCATTGCGCTGCAGGGTGCGGAAGGAGAGCGTGATCTCGTCCGTGCTGCTCTGGATGGGCGTCATCGACAGGTCGTAGCAGAAGAACTCGTTGCCCTTGAAGGTGGCCACTGACTCGTCCTTCCCTAGGGGGAAGAGAGAGTGAGAGAGAAGATCACTCAGAGCCTCTGTTAGTCTGATGTGAATTCCTACCCACGCTCAGAAACTTTAAAACTCTCAGTTCATACACGAAGAAGGGTGACTCACCAGCAATTATAATAACCAATCTTGTAATTATATTGCAACCAATATAATCATGGTAATCATTTTTTACTTAATATCATTAAGACAATGGAACTAACGACTCCTTGATTTCATCAAGGAATCAGTTGTAATTCTGCATCGATGTTCAAACAAATTGATCTAAAATCAAAAGGATTGACAATATTGTTACAAACTAATTTTATTTTAATTTAGTATGGCACATATGTTGTTGAAAAAAGGTCTGGTGCTGTATAACAGTATATCTTCAGTGAACTAACCTAGTTATCCAAGTTCCTGAGACACTTAGCTAGCCATTTTAACAGAAATTTGCATCAATGGTATAGTACTGTTTTGGCTCCTTTCTGAAGGGGGCACCATTGACCATATATGGGACAGGGTAACCCCAAATCCTAGTCCCAGTTAAGTCTTATTGTGTAATGGTCAGATTTCAAGTTAAGTACAGTAAATTGTAATGTCAAATAAAAATGTTTTATGATACAAGTTAGGCAAACAGCGGTCGTTTCTTTACCAACCACCAAATAAATGTAACCACACGTTAAAATGTCAAATGTAAATGTTAAAACGTAACTAAATACATAATAATAATTTTTCCAAAATCCATTTCTGCGAGAAGTCAACCAGCCATAATTTAAGTTTCCCAAAACATTTGTAAGTCTAAGATCATTGTGAACATCATGGTACGGCCCATCTTTAAGTTTCTGTGCATTTCCCAAACAGTGTCATTAGCAAAGTAACGTGTGAACAATCACCACAGATTCACCACTGCTCTGGGTTTAATCGTGGGGAAGATGAATGATAATTAGTTGACGTGATATCATACTACAGCATAATAGGGGTCTATCAGCAAAACAGATGTGTTAATGAGGTACACAGGGAGGACCATTTGTTGTATTTCCTTCACACAGCATTCCTTGGCCAAAGTGTAATTTACGTAATATTCTCATATTGTTCTAAATCAATCAATCTGACACATATCGTTTCGCTTTAGTGCCACAAACTTGTGTTCCTTAGAAGCAGTATTGATATTTCCCCAAAAGGGAGTAGATGGTGCTCATGATTGCATTTGGTGGTCTACCTGATATACAATGGCAATCTTGTATAATTTGGGGTACTGAATTACAAACCTGCGGCAGGAGAAAATGGTCCTGTCATGTGTACCCCAAAATTACTCCTGCCATATCGTTACAATTAGTGCCGGGAAACCACCTCAGCAGAGCTAACAGAGCCGGTTGGTAAAATGTGGCCAAAAGGGTTGTGGGGCGGGGGAATTTAGGCATAATTAATCATTTAGGCAAATGGGGGAAAAAGAAAATAACAGAAAAAGAAATGCTCTTTCTTTGTGGACTCTTGAACACAATAGCTACTTAGCAATCAATAAGGAAATCATGGTGTGGAGAACTGTAATGAAATTTTACAAACGTACCCAAATGGATCTAATGTAAGTTCTTCATTCAAGCTAGCCACACGCCGCTGATTGTAAACTTCAGAATGCGACTGCAGATTAAAAAGTGCTGAGCAAAATAGTCAACATTCATCGAATTAAAACTTTTTTTACAGCATGCAGCTGGAAATTGGGAGCCATTTCAGCTGACGCGGAAAACATCATTGATGTAGAAGCAGAGGTTGACAGAAATCTCTTGTAAACAGGGCCCTTACTGTCCCTGGACTGCTTATGTAGTGAGAACAGAGGCGTGTTAAATGGAGCGCTGCAGCAATTTTCAATTATATATAAATAAATAAAAATTTAAAATATGGGTTGTTAACTGTAAGCAACAAGCAGTCTATGATTGCTATTCCTTGTGCAACCCGGTGTTAGTAGACAAAGATTGAACTGACTTGAATTAAAATGGGCAGAACCCACAGACATTTTTCTTTCCATTCTGCGATTCCTTTGTCTCGTCTTAAGACTAACTAATGAAGCAGAAAGTAAAAAATGGCCCTCTGAACTCTAAGTGAATGTAAAGGACAAGGGGACAAGCCATGCGCTCTGCAAGGCTTCCCTGCTAACGTGGCCCGGTCGGCTGCCCTCCTCCTGAGTCCCCCGGGATTGCTGCCATGCTGGATTGGCTCCTCAGCCCAACGTTTAAGTGTGCGGACAGGGCTGGAGACACAGCGAACTACAGGCAGGTCAGCTCAGTTTGTGGACTTTATGCCCGATCAAGGTAAATACCCATGGCATGCTCAAGCGTTGGATCAGAATTATCCCTGGACATAGGGTCAAGGAGATGTTATGAACTGTGTCAAAAGAAAGAAAAAAAACATCCCCCCGTCACCTGTCCCTGCTATGATCTCTAATCCCTTTCCCTCCCATCTTCACTGGAGCCCATCTACTCTAATAGACTACGGATCCACGCTACAACGGCGCCTCATAAAATCCTACATTCCCCGGTATGCCGACCCAACATTATTACTATGTTTTCAAATGGAACTAATACGAAAATATCTTATTTTCCCATGTCTCCTTTGCCAGGTCTCAAATCTCTTTTATATTGCCAAAGAGCTTATGTTGGATGACTTGGGAGAAAGGCAGAGACAGCCAAAGCTCTGTATTCCCATATAATCTTTAAATCTGCTAATACAAGACATTAAAGCATAATAGTGTGAATCCAGTCCCCAAACTTGTGCACCTATGGTTATTATGTAAAGCTGCTTCACTTTACACTAGTAAAAAGAAAACAGCAGTTCCTTTCTTGGTTGTGGGCCCTTTGCAACTGAAACTGTTTGCCTTTCAATCTACCCTTTCCCTCTCAGAATCACTATCTCTAAAAATTACCTCCTCACCCGCTAAGCTGAATGTCCCAGGCTGATTCTCGCATTTTCATCGGAAGACATCCAGGCAAGCTATAAAAGATGGAAATCACCGCTCGCCTTCTGCCCTTCTGACTCCAGAACAAAGAGCGGCTGCTGCGGTTGTTTCACATCTCCACGGGGCCCTGACTCCACTGGGCTCAGTGCACCACCTGATGAGTGTGACCCCCAGAGCTGGCACCCCCGCCGCCTCTCACTGGGGCTCAGGCTGCCCTTCAGCATCCCAGCCACTGCACGCCCTCCTGCCCGTCTCATGGTATTAGTTTTTCTGACATTTTCATGTAACTTCTGCACCTCAACCTCTATATTCACAGATTTGAGTGCATAGGAATGTGTTGTTGTATTTTTTTCATGGTCGCTATTGTGTTTTGCTGCTATTTAGATATTTTTTATTAATATTGTGTGAATACAATGTAAAGGAGCAATGATAAAACTACTGGTTCATTTACCATTGTCCTCCGAGACCAAGTCCAAAGTGAAAAATCACCTGCACTGGATTGGCGCTAGTAGTAAGGGTGTGGATGGATTCTCGATCTACAGTTGATCAATGAAACTGAAGAGCACTGCCAGAAACACCCTCCCCTCAGTACAGGAAAGGGCATACATGTTTCTAATGGAAGAGGAAACACAGACAGACAAATCCGATATCATGGATTGAGTTTTAAATGGACTAACCCAGCATGGGGGCTGTCATGGGAGTAAAAATACATGGAAAATGCCCTCAACCTGGGAGAACACTAAAGGACAGCAACTTTGAGAGGGAGGGCCATGCCTTCTAATTGGACCTCATTGTTCACCGGAGTGTGGTTCCACTGATGGTAATCACACTCAGGTGCCAACAATCCCAGGCCCTTTCAAGAGGGAGAGGACCAAGGAGGGAGAAAGAGTTTAAGGGAACGTGGCAAGATTGTTTGCGTATTAATTGAGTTCAACTGCTTCAGTTTAGTTTTCGCCCCAAACCAGGGAGGTTTGGTTTATGTGTATCTTTTGTTGTGTTTTACTTATTTGATATTTTGTTCAAAAATGCCAATTAAAGGACAAAAAAAACCTCCCCCAATGCCACGTTCTCCAGCCGCTCTTGGAGTGAGCACACCCTGGCATTAACCCTATACCAAATCGTCACACTCAGTGCCACACGCCCATGCTACCTTCTGACTTCTATCAGAACACTGATATCACTGGGCTTGGTTTGGCTGGCCCTGTCGTGGGCAGAGAACACCCGGATACATGAGCGTTTAGAGAGAGAGTGGTGGGAAGAAACACCGACAGAGTATTGTGTTTATTGTAGAGAGATCAAGAACACCGAGGCAATCCTTTTCCACATCTAACCCAACCTGCCAGGAGTCCCCTTTTTATTACCAGCTTTAATAAAATCAAAACCACACATTAGTGATACCAAACACAGTAATGCACTGCTTTTACAAAGAGCGCAGTGCCCGCGGAATCAAAAGGGCTCAAAAATAATTTATTTATAGATTGTAATATCAAGGTACCTATGATCTGATGAATCTATCAATCACCCTGACTACCAGAATGTCTGGGATGATGCTGCCTCCTCCTCCATGATCATAACTCTGTAATACGGTTCTCTGGGATGACAGTGCTTAGCTGGTGGGCCATGCATTCTCTCCCCACTCCTGACTGCATGACCTGGGGAAGGTCCAACCACGTTTCACCTCCTCTTCAAGCAGTATACGTATATGTAAGTCTCAGACAGGGAAGAGAGAGTTGGGCAGAGCTGCCTGGTCTGCTTTGGGAGAGAGATGGTGCAGAGATCAGGAGAGGAGCCACGGTTAACCGCACCGCATGTCTAGCGCCAGTTCAAAAGGCACCAGAGGCCCCTATAGGTCCAGAAGCCTGTTCCGCTGGAACCAAGGCTACCAATCAGACCTGGGTGGCGGCCATTAAGGAGAAGATCATTTCTCTGGATTGTCTGGCAATGCGAAACTGGCCCTATTTCTACCTACTCACATGGTTTAAACTAACTTTAACTACTTTACTGTGTCGTCTGCCTTTTACTTTAATCTAGGGAGAGATTCAGGAGAAATCTTCACATGTTAATGGTGATTGAGCATGTTTTCAGTTGGGGTAACAGAGGAGAATATTTTTAAAGGGCTGGCAGAGAGTAATTCCTTAAGTTAAAGCTGCGACAGGGGGGAAAAATCCACTCCATTTTTCACAAAATACATTGCTAATGAAACTGGGTTTGAATGGGGGCTCTGAATGGATGAGCAGACACCACGATGTCTCAGAGTTCTTGCTGCACCTTCCTCACTGTGATATCTGTGAAGTCTCTGTCTATTAGCTGCTCGAAACCTACCACCTACACAAAACCAAAAGAAACACCTGCCCTGAAGGAACAAAAAATAAGAAAAAAATTTAAAAACTTAAATTAAAAGCTAAAACGGTGGAGAACAATGGGCTATATTAGCCCTTTGAAAGATGGCAATGAATCAAAATATCCTGAAGGGATCTGAATGGTGCTACTCTTCCATGCTGACCCTCAGGCAGGGAAACTGCAACTGGCCAAGCCTAATTTCATATCTGTCAAACACTTGAGGTGGAAGTACCATTTTTCAAAGTTCCATTTAGATGAAACGTATGCTAAAATAGACACAGAGTAAGGCAAAGTCCAACAAGCCGCTGGCTAAGAACACATTTGGATGATAAAGTAAGGCTTTTCATCAGAGAAAACAACAAAAAGAAGACAGATATGTGCAGTTCAAACATGTTTGAAAAATATTCTGTTTTATACATCTGGATTTCATCACCTGTTTAAACAATAAATTTGTCTTATGAATTCTGGCCTCCTTAAATTGTCAGATACATCATACATATATATATATATATATATATATTCCCAGAACCTGAGAGCCAGTTACTGGCTAAGCCTGATGACACGTGCACACACGCACGCATGCACGCATGCACACGCACACGCACGCATGCACGCATGCACACGCACACGCACGCACACACGCACGCACACACGCACACATGCACACACGCACGCACACACGCACACGCACACACACACGCACACACGCACGCACACACGCACACACACACACACACACACGCACACACGCACACACACTTGCACGCATTGATTGTTGATTTTTTCATTAATTGGTTCCAAAATAGAATCCGCCTTTTTCGTGGACTTTTACTTTATAATTCTCATGTAGGTCTATTATTTTACTGTATTCGTTGCCGACGGGAATAGAGAAGCAATGTAAACTCAACCCCCCCCCCCCCCCCCTCCCCATGGGACCTGTGATTACTCCATATTAATATTGAGATTGATTTCCGTTTCTTAATGATATGAAAATTTGATTTTCACCAACCTCATTTGTCCAATACACACACACACACACACACACAAAATCTTTTCTTTACAACCCCGTAAAAGCGTACTACTAATCACGATAGAGTTCACTGGTTTCATTGCTCCAACAACTATTATCATTTCCTGCCTTTTATTTTCAATCCACAATAGGAACAGTGTCTTTCCTGGGACTTGAATTGGCAACTGGCTCTATGATCTCCAAACAAGTTCCTTCAGCACAGCTCATGCTTCTGGTCACTTAACCTTCCAGCTCCCCGTTCTCGACAAGCACAATTGGACTGAAATCACCAGCAGAACGTCCAACTAATCCGCTCATGTGAAGCAACCGGTGTGGAGTCGAGACGCCACCATCCAAAGACAGGGCTAGGCTCAACAGCTGGACACTAGTCTTTACAAGTGGTAGTCTCGATGACAGCAGAAATGTTACAGAGTGGGAGACAGGATTTAATGCCGCACTATGACCCTGCTTGGTTAGTTCATGGCCCGTCAGTCTTTACTAGCTATTACAAATAAAATAGAATTTATTCTTTACCAGATAGTTTTCACAGAACAGCCAGAAACATGAAAACTATTTTAAGGGCAAGAGTGAAGCTTCTAGAAGTAGTGGAATATCAAAAGAGAGAGAAATCAAAGGGAAAAAATAGGAGTCCTGGCATGCCAATAAAGTAGGACGTAAAGTACAGGTGATTTGTCCAGCGATATCAGCCCTTGTTAACCCACAGAGGAAAGGAACCCTAATAACACGCTCTGAAATTGTAAGCATTGCACTGTATCAAGTATTTAGTGTAGTAGAATTATACGTCAAAATGTCAAGGTCAAGAAAAACTAACAAGCAAGCCTGATGTTTCGCATCAGAATCTTGCTGGGGGCAGAACACATTGACAGAACATCTAATCGCTGTGACATATTTTCCAGGTTTGAAAAAATCAAGATTTTAATGTACATTTTGCATAGGTTTTTCTTTTCTTTATGGAAGCAAACAAGCTTTGAAAAAATGCTCCATTAAAGAGCATGCTGTTGCAGTGACTGGCATCCTTCACAGACATTGATTTAAAAAGCACCAGGAAAATTCCCTGAATTATGTTCTAACCTTTAAATCTTATGTCACCAGTCCATTGACACAGCTCAGCGCCCCACTCCCTCTTATTGCAGCAAGGTGCCTTACAGAGGGGTGCATTCAGGGAACCCAGCGTGAGAAACACAACATGACTCTAACTGTCTCTCCGCCTCACTGTGGTTCTTATTTAACACATGTCTTTTCTGTCTCCTTTCCTCCCCCTTGCTGAGTGACAGGTGACACACAGTTTCTCACCTCCCTCTCGGTTCTACAACTGAGAGAAGAAATACCTGTCAACTCACATTTAAAGAACAACTAAACTCTTTTATTGTCCTTTTTTTATATTGTGGCTGTGTTTTAAGCAGACTTCTTTCCATCACGATTAACATCTTTCTCAATGCACCTCCTGCAGACGGCATTCTCAATTAATGTTGCCTCGACCTTTAAATGTGCAAAACAAAACAAACTGTGGAAGACGGTGTTCCAGCCACCCCTGTCTTTCCCACTACTGCTGATAAATCAATGCTATTGAACAACATCACATTCCTACCCACATTACTGATGGAAAGTCAAAGTATTTGCATTGTCCGTCCTCATTCTTAATACATGTATGTCTCCCGGTAACCACGCTTCCTTTGTTTTTCCACCAACATTGTCATGTGAAAGAGGAGGGAGTATTGAGACACACCTAACCATGTGCAGAGTGATTAAGGCACACTATCTCACATGTTTGCACGCCAAAAACCCTTTGAGCCTGAAAATGGCTCTCACAGGGTCACCCTTAGGCTGTGAACGTGGCACGGTGCCGAGGACAGGACAGACAAAGGTCACACAATATCGTTGGTAGGGCTGGCAGAAAAGAGCCAGGGCGCGTGTCAAAGCCCAACAGCAAATGCCACAGATCCACGCAGACCCGATGACAGGAGGTTGAGTGTCAAGCTTGCTGTGACATCAGCTCTGATGGCCTTGATACAGTCACACTCCTCTGGGGGTGCCCAGAGAGATATAAAAGTTGTGCTTAATGAAACGCACTATTAGCTGAATTGTGAACTGATGCTGGCACAGTGGAAAACAAGAGGCAGAGAAAAAGACGGGAGGGTGGAGTAGGAAGGCAAAATAGCAGGAGACTGAAATACAGAAGCAATACATACACTCACACCAAACAAGACAGTTTAGAGTCAGATTTGTATGCATGTAAAAATACCTCAATAAATGGCCAGCACAATAGGCACTGCCTGAAAGGTTAATGTTAAAACGGAGGATATGGCCAAAAGGGAACATGATGTTTCGTTTTGGACACATTGCATCTGAAAAGCCTCCCGGCCATTCATGTGCGATCGCAGCATAAGAGATGGCACGAATAGCCTGTCCTTTCTGATCAGAAGAGCGGTTGAATCTCAAGTAGCTTTTTGGTTTTACAGGACTGACCCCTCATACATTTGAAAGAGGAAATCCACATGGAAAATACATCAGCTTCTTTGTATGCAAGTAGTACAGAAAAGGGAGAAGAAAATAACTCCCAATACCTCGGATGCAAAGTCAGAGCGCTGTTGCACTCCTTAAGGTGCTTAACAGTAACAAGCCAGTGTGAACCCAGAGAAGGTTTTTAATGAGCCCCCCCATTGTCCTGGTGCCAATCTACAACTCTGAAAACCTGGCCGTCATGTTCTCCCCATCTCCGCTGCACAGCAGGAGGAACACCACAAGCCTTACACTCAGAATCCTAATGAGGCCAATTTAGCCTATGGAAAAATAACACAATCAGATGCAAATGTAGTAATAATAATAATAACAATAATAATAACGAGAATAGTCTGGAAAACCATCAAAACCAGTGAAAAGCTGTTGATGCCCCCCTAACACTTGAAAACCGAGGGCATAAATAGGATTCCAAACCCTCATTGTTTATTGGAGTCCTGCATCCTGCTATACCGCGAACCCTGAACACAAAAATGTTCACAATGTTCTATGATCATAAACAGAGCAACGGCATGGGGCATGTCTCTAAAGGCCATGGCAAATGTCCCTCTTGTTATTCAGTGTAGTCGACTGAAACGGCAGAAATCAATTTGAGATATTGACACCTCACTAAATGCAATAGTTTTAGCCAGTTCGTTTAATAACTAGAAAAGCCTTTCAATTTCACTCATGAGTGCGCAGGACGATCATCCACGGAAGAGGGATGTGACATCATCCTGCAAGTGGTGCAGAGCTGGTTAACGAGCAGGGTCCCCTTTAACGATCTGCCACACAAAGCTGAAGAGCTTACAGACCAGTCTGAAGACAGCTGGGACCCTTGAGAATCGGGGGAAGGAAGGTTTGAATGCTTCGGCATCCGCGATTACCACGTCTCAGGGCCGGAAAATAATCTGCCCACTAAACGGTTTCCGCCGATTAAGTCTGTTAAGACCCACTCCCAAACCCCACACGCCCACCCAAACCAGCTCACATCTTACCCCCACTCTCTGGCCTGTAAACAGGCCATTTTGTGTCCCGAGCTTGAAAGTGACTTTCCCTCCAGTGAGGCTCTCCTCGCAGGAAGGGCCAATGTATGGAGACTGATGCCAGACAGCAGCTCTACCGCCTAATTAAAATCCCTGTATGGTTGCTGGTTATCTGCTCCACTCCGTATCTCCTCTCCTTGGCATCCTCCCATCACAGCACACCCTCTGCTGCTGCTGCTGCTGCTTTATTCCTCCACTCCCACGCAGAATCCTTTCCTTCCACCCTAAACAAAGATTGGGTCGATGCTGGGGGACGTCCAGTCGGCCCAGGGGCTTCAGAAGAGGACACTAGCGTGGTTCTTATAATTACTATCATTTAGTTGCTTACCAGGCTCTTCTGCACAGAGCAGCATGTGTGTATGAATGTCCATCTGTGGATATGGAACTAGAAGCCATGTGTTAACCATCTTGCTCGGCGGGATTCAGCAGCAGTTGGTTCATGTACAACTCCTTAGCCATTATTGCACTCTGCTAGAACGACACACCGAACGTTATGGATGTGTTAATGGTCAAGTCGATAAAGCGCAGTATACACTGAGGTGGGGACAGCACAGTGTTTCCTCCATGCCCGTCGTAACACTCTCTGGGTCCTGTGACTGACAAAGTCATAATGTCCCAGGACATAATTGCCACAGACTGTCCATTAAACAACTATGCCCTTTAAAAGATTCATCCTTAAGGTCTGTTCCCTACATCAAGTCTGACAAATGAGACATTTCTACCACTGGTAAAAATGTTACAAGTAGTCACAAAGCAAATATATCCTTTCTCCAGACTGCAGTCATTCCTGAGAACTTGCAGTAATGCAAGACAGACACGATTCTTCTTCTATTTTCACGGTTTTCATTAGAAATTCACTCAACGTAATAAATGCAGCGGTAAATGCTTTATAAATGTTTAATAAGCAGAGTCCCGACTCTGGACCAGTCATGTAATTTGATGTCAAAGTACCAGGTCCCACAGCTCTGTGTTATTAAAGCCATTTGTCTGGTTCACTTTTCAGATGTAATCAGAGGACCTCCCTTTCAGGATTCCCATTGGGGTTTCATATGGCACCATGGTTCATGGAATCATTAGCAGGAACAGCAAATGCCAGATAAGAAGACAAAGGGTCACAAGGGTCCTAAAATTGTAGAAGATGCAAATCCTGTAGCCCCATCTCCTGGTTGAAGACACGTCAGGGCCTAACAATTTTTGTTTTGGAAACCCCAATCTTTTGCTGACATGACAGCGCTGGTATCTCGGGTAGGCTGTACAGTACAGCAGAGGAAAAAGATAATGTCAGGGCAAAATGCTGATTGTTGCCGAGGCGATGGCATTTTAGCCATCGCAAGCAGGTAACAACGAGGTGGATCCTCAGATCACTGACAACCAGAGCGGGACGAAGGCAGAGATAAAGAAGGGAGGGTGGAAGAGGAAGGGTGGATGGAGAGGAAAACAGGAAAAGCATGAAACGGGGAGACTTCAAATCAGAAGCAAAGTATGCATACAAACCAAATAAGAAGTAAACAAGAAATTAGTCTATATCATGAAGCATTCTCACCAACCAGACCTGAAACGAATGCTTGTATAGATACTTAATTCAAAAACGGCCCAAAACCCAAAGTAGAGTTCAGATACTGGTGCTGGAGTATGTTAATGTGGGACCACACACACATTTCTGTGTGTAATTACATTTTCGGCACACGCCTTCATCAGGGGTATGAATAACGAGGGACACTCACGGGTATCTGAAATCGCTCTATCAATCGCAGGACAATCAACACAGTCAATCCAACTGCATGTTCTAATCCAATATACACAGCATGTAAATCCTGGGTCTGCTGATTCCAACGGTAACCCCTATTTTTAATGTGTTATTTCAAGTCTTAAAGATATATATTTAGTAAAAAATGAAAAATGAAAATGTATTTATACTGGCACCAATTTGAATATTTTTCCATCTGATATTGACATGGACAGTACTTATTGTGGTAGTTTGTTTTCAGCATAGCATTTTTGTTTTCATTGGAAGAGGAGCTCAACGGAACGTGGTAAGTGTAATTGGCCGTTCCCTTGTTTGTGTGTGAGCAAACCACATGCAAAATGAATAAGTTTAACCCTTACTAAAAGCTTTGTGATCAGTTGATATTAGAACAGCGTCCGTCATGGAAGACTACACCCTGTTTGTGTGTCAGTTCCGACCCGCTCGCCTCGGGTTTGGTCCTGCCCTGAGGGAACCGGTCATGACTCCTGAGCGTGTCATTTGTAGCCGCCGAGAGGGCTGAGGGTTCTATTTACCTTTCTGAGAAACGACGAAAAGTGCCATTCAGAGCCGGATTTGGCAGAAAATTGGCAACTTTAAATGGGGCCGCAACCCAGCTGTGTTATCAGTAAATCACATTCAGGTAACTTTTAAATTGAAGGTTCAGAGTGAGGAGACAGAGTGTAAATTGGGAGGGCACTGTATAAAGGGATTTAATATAATCTTACATGGGAATTGTGATAGCTTTGGTTCAATTTCAAAAAGGCTTGAAGCTGCATTTTGGACAGTCTGTAATTGCTTTGCCATATAAGAAAAAAATATTAATCTTGCATCTACTTATCCCCCTTATCTCGGCTCCAAATTATTTCTCTCATTCTAGCCAGCCGGTGAGAAAAAATTCACATTCTTTTTTCCTTAAAGTGGCAACGTCACAGAACTGAACCGTTTTGCTGCTGCACCTGCTTGTATAATCCATGCATCACGTGGACTCCAGTTGGAAGACCAGTGAGGGTAACATCACTTTTAGAGCCCAACAGATACATCTGAGCCCCGACATGATTGGCCGAGATTACGAGTCATAACAATCAAGAAGTTGGAAAAGGAGTACTGGATCACATCAGTTGCAACCCAAAACACAGGGGACAAAAGCCAGGGCCAAGCTAATTACAGTGCTTTCTGAATATTTTAAAGAATATCTCCCATCCAAATGTTAAGACAGCAGGGACTTCTGGTTTTAGTAGCCAATAAGATAAGAGCTTCTGCTAAATGACTAAAATGGAAAATTTTAGGAGGCTGCTAGCCAGCCAGTCCACTGTCCACACATGCTTTGGCCACTGCAGCACATATTGGGGTAGACTGCCAAACAATGAATGTTGATAACCAACCCAACTAACTCAAGCACTGGAAGTCTTGCAGGTCCCATGACAAACCAGCAGCCCCTTGGCTTTTTGAGTTGTAACGATATGCTTTACATTCAGTTGGCTTGGATCAGTGTTCACGGGTGGCATATTTTACCTTTTACAGCTGTAAACTGCTTGTCGCACCTAGTGCATTTACGACTGCAACTGACGCCTTGCAGAGCCCTGACGAGTGTCTGCTAAATAAATAAACTGAATGAGTGTGCATGAGAGATAGAGGGGAATAACCGAACAAATTGCTTATATTTCTGCAGGAACATTCTGTCTCTGCTTTCTTCATATTGCTTCAAGTTTCCTTTTCCTCTCTGGAGGCAGCTTTGCGCTTTCTAATAATCTTGCCAGTGCAAAAGCACAGGAAACTTCTGTCTTCTGTAATGCACAATGTGTTAAACGAAGCGGAGGACGCGAGTTGTAAAATCTCAAACTACAGCCCAGCTTGCATTTTTGGGTTCTTCCTTGCCAGGGAGAAATTTTACTCGCGTTTTCTGAGTGCAGGGATGGACAAATCAGTAGGCCGGATGCCTGGGATTAGGGTTGATGTAGTCCCAGGATTGGCGTCGTTGTCGAGGGTTGGAGTCAGGCTTGCTGGAGTTCTCTGGAGCCTGGAATCAAAGCTGAGATCACAGAGCTGCCCCACTCTCTCTCTCGTTTCTTTAACAACTCCTGTGGTGTATTATTTGCTATCTCAAGATCTGTTGATCTAACTCTGTGGCTAGCTGGTTCATACGAAACAGAGTTTATTGTAATGCTAAGGGCACAGTGGAACAGACATGTGCTGGGGTATAGTTTCCACTGGGGATACACGGGACATCCACTGGGGCGGCTCCTGAGCTGGACCAGGGGTTTCGGGAGCCAGTCTGGAGCTGGTGCAGCGCGTGTCTACCAACTCCGGAGCCTGCCTGGACCTGGAGCCAATCCGGAACCGGAGCCAGCAAACCCTGCCAACCCTACCTTGGACTACCAAATTGTGAATTCCCAATGCACAGGGAATACAATACCAGTATTTTTTTAAGTGCATTTATACATCTAGAATAGTCTGCTTCACATTTCAGTTATGACTGAATTGTATTAGTTCATCACACAAACATTATCTATAACTTCTATGTCAATCTGTATGGCAAGCTGTGTAAATGTTTTGATTGGTATTTAACTTACTTCTAACACCATCAACTAATGGTCCATAACATCACAAGCATGGTCAATAAAATGATAAACTCAAGTTTTTAATTGTTGCATAATTGTCAAGGCACTTTGATCACAGATAATGTACATATATTGCTTTTGTGCATCACATTTCGTAAATATTTTCATACTTAAAAAGTTAGCAGGTAAGCTAGAAATGAATTGCCCATTTATTAGTCTGAGGGAGCCCGTGAAAGCAACATTAAGTAATAACAGAACAGCAGTCAGTGCAGAAAAAGAGAAGTCAATTTGGTGAGAAAAGGCAATGAATATGAATTTCCAATTTACATCTGATGTAAATATTTCAATGGCTGAGTCAATAAACAGTTTCACAAATAATCACGTACAAAATGACAGACGCGGCAATGTTTTACCATTAAACTCTTGTTACGTAAGCTGGAGAAAAGACTGCTTTCAGAGGCAGGAGGGTTGGGCAGAAGGTGGGGGTAGCTGGGAGAGAAGCAGAGGGCAAAAAGCTGAGTTTGTTCCCTGCCCCGGTCGCCGCGGGCGTCTCTGCTCCCTCCTTTAATGAGAAGGACCCAGACTCGGGACGACGTGATGCCAAGTCGGGACGCGAGCGAGCTCTGGGCCTCAGCCTATTTACGCATTTGATCTCCAAGATGCAGAAACACAGATCAGCTGAATCTGACCCTCCCCCACACCGAAGCCCCAGAGCATCTTTCAATTAGAGCTGGAGAAAATGCCAGCCACAGAGGGATGTTTGACGGGCACCAGATCTGACATGGCTCTTCTCAGATAAAATGTAGCCTACACCAAATAAACAAATCAGCCGGGGCAGTGAGTAAGCACTTTCTATTTTTACCAACGCACAATGTCACTGGAAGCCAGAGGCAGAGCCAGATCTTCTCCGAAGCCACACAGACGCGAATGCCCCCTGCCCCTTCGCTCTTCTGCGCGGCAGATGCAGCGCTGCCAGGCCAGGGCGTTCTGTTTGATGCCCCGCTTTATCAGAGTGCCGCTTCAGAGCTGACGAGCGCGTTCGGAAAAAGACGCCAGCCCAGAGTCGCTGCGGCTTGCGTCGTTCAAATGTGACATTATCATTACAGAGCCAGGCTGATTGCGTCCTTTAGATAGCAATTAGCAAGAGGTGCAATCAGCATATTTTGACTTGATGATAATGATGAGGATTCTGACTACTGTATTCGCAGGGGCGTTTTGGATTGGTTTCGGGGACCGATTTTTTTGCCTATTTTACAACGGAATTCCTACCACTAGCTCCCGAAGTTCATTCCCCGGGCCGCCCGCGCACTCTCGGCAATGCCTGATTCAGCTCGCAGTCATGACTTTCAAGGTAATTGCAAAGATGGCCCAGCGGAGCTGCTGCCTTTTCGGCGGTCGGCAATTAAGGCTGTCGATCCAGAGCTCGTCATCCGCTCCTGCCCGCTGAACGCCAGAGGCGCACATCCGCCGCACGCTCCCGCTCGCCCACACCGTGCCACTCTGTGCTCCGAGCCAGTCGCATCTGATTATTCGACACGGCCTCCCGTGTAAGCCCTTTCTTTAACCCAAAGCTGCTTCTGGGGGAGAAAAAAAGTCTGCCAGAGACCGTCATCGCTTTTTCAGGTGGCCACTTGAACACGAGACAAAAAACAAATCAGAAAAGGATTTCAAAATGCATTTTAAGTACGGATCTAGTTCACGTAAGTGTAAATGTAATATTTTCTCAAACCATGCAACACTCAGAAACAGTAAAGCATACCCTGCACAGATATTCCAATACACCAGACATAATCAATAAATGATGAACGATTGTTTTTGCCAAAGCTGGTGAATAATAAAACAGCGTCAGCATACAGTGCATTACCCCAGAATTGCATTGACATCTTGTCGTTGGAGCAATTTCCCATTTAACAATCGTGTCATAGCAAAAAACACGATGAGCTTTTAGATGTTAGAGAATGATATTTCAGACGCCGACCTTTGCCAGTGTACAACAAGTGAGCCACATGAGTGGGTTCACATGAAAAATCCGCAAAGTTATGAAAGAAATGTGTTTTAGAGGACTGCCACACTATGGCTGGTTACAAAGGCACACCTTTAAATCTGGTGCCCTGGATTTACACTGAGTCCATTTATGCTGCAGGAGGACCTCCACTTCACAATCTGGTACTCTCTTCAACGGAACTAATTCTCTCTTCTTGAAATCTGAAAAAAGGCTCACCTCTCATCTGACATCGAAAATAGAAATCAATGTGCCTGGGCACCGAAAGAGTCCAATCTATTAATGTAGAATCAATAGCCAAAGTCATAGCCATGTCTTCTCGTTCACCCTCCAGGAGTTACCATTAAATAAGAAGTGAGAGAACCCGAACCAAGCAGGTCCGTGTGTGGGTGTGTGTGTGTGTGGGGGGGTGGATACTGAAGACACTGGTTTGATTCTGAACGCTTGATTCTGAATGGCTAGCCAGCCTTCACACTAACGTTGAGGTCTGTAACGTATGGAATCGCCAGAGAAGGTCATTCTGCAGACGTGGAATCTTAAAGTTCCTTGGAAGCCTTGGTTTTCATGACGAGAAGGCGCTTTATAGAAAGAAACCCCTAAGACATAGATGCTACCAACAAACAAAAAAACACAACCTCGCCTTGATTTTTCCCGCTGCTCGCTTAACCCGTGTATGCACAAACCCTAGTCTTTCAGAATGGCCAGGAATACAGTTCCTCCACTGATGTAGATATAAGCCCTCGCCAATGTGCAAGCCTGCCGTTTTAACGTCACAGGAGACAGACAGGTCACACGCAGAGGTGACAGAAGCTAGAGGTCGGTCTGTGACACACCCATGCAGCCACAGTGTCAAAAGAATTCATAAAAGCACAACACAAAAAGGGCCAGCGTCAACGCCACGCCGAAAGCACGATCGCCCACTCCTATTTCACAAGTCTGGTAGAAGACACCCACCCACACGGCCATTAAAATCCCGCAACTCGGGCTCTAGGAATCCCCTCTCTGCAATAAACCTCCATCTTTAAATATTTATAATCCTGCCTATGATGCCATCCCCATTCATAAATTTAAATATTCTTCCGCAGAAACGATATTGCCCTTGGTTGTGTCTAACATCGCAGATGCAATAAACACATTTCCTAAACAATGTCCAACCCCTCAGATTGATAAACAAAACAAATTATTCAATAGGCCATTCTGAAATATAATTGGCTGTTTTTTAAGTTCTGTGCATCAGTAGATATTCTTTTGAAACTTTCCTCTCTGCACAAGGCATTTTATTCATCAGCCTGCATTATTACATTCAATGCAATTTTACTTGTCCAAGTGGCATGCACTCATTACAAAAGTGCTTGAATCGTGAAATACACAATAATGTAATAATATCTGCGCTGAAAAATAAAATAAAATCTCTGATTGCCAGAATGATGTATTGAGTGTAGCTGTATTCAGCAGTTGATCTAATTAGGAGTGATTGTTCAAGAACAACTGTCACAATTTCTTTATTGTATTATTAATGCATGCATGTTTCCACTGTGGTGCACAGCATCAATTTAATACCAAACTACTACACATCTGAGCCTCTGTCCGCACTTGCACCATGCAACCATGCTCTCCGTGACGTTGGCACAGAACTGTGGGGCCAAGGGCATTACATGCCGAAATGTTTGCCTCATTGGCGCCACTCTCTTAGCCTTCATTTTCTCTGATAATAGGGGTTACAGCAAAGTGCAAGGTCATCTCTGTCCTATGGTGCATGGTGCATTTTTGTCCAAGGGCGCACATGCAATCTGATTGCTTTGCATATAATCAACCCACTATAATTACTTTTTTGAACTCCTACGACAATTTTCAAACAGATTACTTAGACTGCATTACGCCCAACTATTATGACTAAATGAATGTTTAAGTTAATGGAAAAATGGCTAACGATCTACGCAATTCGACAAAGTTGTTTAAAATAATGTGAATAATGAGAGATACTGCAGGTCTTTCTTTCCTGCTGCTGTCAGACTTTACAATCTGTTTCGCTCCCAGTAGACTACATTGACAGAACACACACACACACCAGGACTGTTACACAGTACAATTAATGTGATCGTGCAGTACTGTAAATAAAATTGTTTATTATTTTCTTTTTTTTCCTTTTTTTTTCTATTTAATTATTGTTTGTTTTATTTAGAGTGTATGTTTTTTTGTACTCTTTTTGCATCTTTTGCTGCAGTAACACTGTGAATTTCCTCGTTCTGGGATTAATAAAGGATTTTGAATTTGAATTTGAATGAAAATGGCTGTTTGACAATTTTCTTACGTCCCTGCCTGCAAAACCTTTCTGGCGCTCAGCCGAGCTCAGGCAGAGTTACTGCAGGGAGTCGGGAAAGTGTCCTGCTCTCTTTGTCATAGCACGTAAACTGCAGCATTAATGACGTAGAAAGACACGTTTCTGCACATTGCAGATTGTATTACACGTCATAGCACAGCTGTCTGTACGGCAAAACATCATTTTATCTGTTATGTTGGTATGCCGCAGAATGAACTGGAGTTAATTACTGCAGGGCACAAGGACCAGGTTTCATTAGCCCAAATAGACCCGATTCATTTTCATTCTGTTGTATTGACTAAGCTCCAGTTACGTGACGCGTTCTCCCAGAATGATTTTTTGCCCCTGGGAAAGGGGAAATATGTGTGTATGTGTGTCTTGGAGGGATGACAGGAGACAAAACTGTTTCTCTTTAAAGTATCTGAGATTAAATTACTGCTAGTGTGGATGGAGAAAATTGAGAAAATGATTAAAAAATAAATGGAAAAATGATTTCACATTCCAGGCCCTGTTACAATGGGGATGGAGGGAATGGGCCGACGGCATGCTTATTTGTCTGGATGAACCACACAAGGCCTGTGCCGGTGCTCGTTACAAGACATCTACCTATCTTTCCCCTTTCGTTTCCTCCCTCACCGCTGTGGGGAGCCTCGCGTCAACTCAGCCAAATGAATCAGAATCGGAGATGGGCATTAATTACACCCGCAGCAAAAAGGGCTCCGTGCGGCCATGCTGCAGTATCCAACAACATGGCTGCAGGCAGGTCAGTCTGGGCAACTCTGGATGCACATTGGCGCTCACAATCAATCAAGTTTTACAGCCGGAATCACAGTCAGCAATGCCGTTCTATACCTGGCTCATGGGTAAACCAGCGGAATCTCCACCAGCTGGGATTTCAAACACCCGGTTAAGTCTCAGTTATTAACCACTGATTTACATTTCAAGTGTTGATTCTGAGGCAAAAAAATACAAAAAACAACAAACCGAATGGTCTTATTGGGGGTATAAAATTTTTGCCAGAAAGTGGAGCCGGGTCAGAGCCCAAGTTTTACCCAGAGACAGTGGAGCCCGGGTCCGAGCCTGAGTTTTACCCAGAGACAGTGAAGCCCGGGTCCGAGCCCGAGTTTTACCCAGAGACAGTGGAGCCCGGGTCCGAGCCTGAGTTTTACCCAGAGACAGTGGGGCCCGGGTTCGAGCCCGAGTTTTACCCAGAGACAGTGGAGCCCGGGTCCGAGCCCGAGTTTTAGCCAGAGACAGTGGAGCCTGACCTTCATTGCCAGAGCACGTGTAATGGGGTCAAAGCCTCCTCTCCCTCACCTGATCTCCATTCATCTCCACCTGGGCCTTGAGCGAACGGTGGAGACGCGCCGTCCGTCTGCTTGGGCCGCTCATAAATTGCCAGCCCTGCCATGCAGTGGTGTGCACACTCCGCCGGCCGCCACATAATTACATCTCAAAGTCGAGACCCGCTGACCTCCGACAAGGCAGCGCAGCCCACTAAATCATCCCCACCATCCCGGCATCATCCTCCTGTGTGCGTTCGTCCCAGGCCCTTAGTGACAGGGCCTTACCTTGCCCCGGAGTGACGGAGGACGACTGCTCCGTTCCCCGGGTTCGCCGCATGTGTGCATGTAAGCATGTGTATGTGTGTACTTGTATGGCCATGTGCACGTGTAAGCATGTGTATGTGTGTACTCATATGGCCATGTGCGCGTGTAAGCATGTGTATATGTGTACTCGTATGGCCATGTGCACGTGTAAGCATGTGTATGTGTGTACTCGTATGGCCATGTGCACGTGTAAGCATGTGTATGTGTGTACTCGTATGGCCATGTGCACGTGTAAGCAT
>JAOVYW010049299.1:0-24531 GCA_025775045.1 Hiodon tergisus
TCACAGTCAATATCGATGAAACACCTCAAAACTTGCAGTTAGAACTCACTGCAGTGCGGGAGGAGGGGATTTGTGTAATATACTATGTTGTGTTTATACTTGCAGGGGGTGATGTGTGTACATGGTGTAATATACTATGTTGTGTTTATACTTGCGGGGGTGATGTGTGTACATGGTGTAATATACTATGTTGTGTTTATACTTGCGGCCTGTCGTTTATGTCCTGATCGCCTGATCTGGCCCTCAAAAAAAAAGTTGCAAAAATGCAAAAAGTTTGGACACTGCTGACCTAAATCATCTGTAAGTATAGTGAGCCGTTGAAGTGCAAGAGGAGAGATGCAGTGAACAACTCAACAAGTGCATTTACTCCAGCCTCACGTAAACAAGTACACGTGGGTTTGAATAATCAATAGGCATTATAAAAACATATCAAACCAAACCTACGATGTGGTTTGGGCCATAAAAACGAAACACAATGGAAGATCTGTTTCTAGGGGAGGTCCTGTTACCTTGTCTGGAAATGGCTGCTGGAGCTGACTCACATCCAGGGGTGTTATCAAAGGGATGTTATCAAAGCCATCTTCCAAGCTCGGCTCCTTCTCCGCCAGGTTGCTCCCTAACTTCACCATGTCTGCCAGACCAAGCTGCGTAGAAACAGCACAGGGAATAACACAGTCCACTGCGCCTCTTCAGCTGCAGCGGCAAGTACCTGACAACACCCTGTCATCTGCTGTGAACGGCTGCAACCTTTTCTAAAATAAGCAGCCTGCAGTAGGAAAAGGAGATGGAAAGGGTGTAATGTATGGGGGTGGAAATGGCTCAAGAACGATGATGTACAATTGACAACATAGAAAGGACTCTTCAAGGTAAGGTTTCTCGAACGCTATGATCTTCTCATTTCGTCAACTCTATTAAAAGAATACCATTAACAAGCACCAAGAACCTAATTTTGAGTAGCACTTGTGGCTTTTGAGACTCATCAAGACCTAGAGTATTGATGTACTGATGAGTACTTTTTTGAAGCACACATTTATATGGCTTTATATGGTTTTTCACACATTCCAATTTGTAGCTCGGAAATAATAAGTTTTTAATTCAAGCTATTTCCAGTTAACCTCAGTTTCCCGTTGCTCTATTTACATAATAAATCAATAAAAATAGCTATTTACTTTATCCTTTTTTCCTTTCCTTCCTTCCTCTAATACTGAGTGTCGTGCTAAAAGATTTTTTCTTAATAAAATGGATTAACCAAATGATATCTACTATGTCTCAAATCATGTGCCACAATATCCCCCCGACTCCCACTATCCGTCTCGTACGATTACTATTATCCTCCATTATCTTGGCTAAAAAAATTTATTTTCCAAAATTGGAAAAACAAAACTAATACATACATCTACCATTCCATTCCAAGTTATTATAAAAAACATTCGCTTGAAAAAAAAATCACTATGATAACCAACCAACACCAGTCTGAATTCAGTGCATCATGGATCCCATTACAATACATTATGCTTTCCTTTTAATTTTTTTTTAAGCAGAATAAAAATAGAATCAGATTAATGAAAAGTGAGGGAGAGATTATTATTTTAGTGCTTTTGTATGCACGTTGTTGATTAGCCTTCCATAAAACAACCACCTTATTGTAAGGTTATAATTCATGAAGACCATCAATGGCGTAAGATGATTATTAATGTGTACTTTGTGTATTATCTTGTATCATAAACTAGCTAAAACAACCCCGAATGAGTAGTCATGGGATACCATAAATTGTTTGATATTTTAAAACAATATGCATGCAAAAAAATGAATAAACTTTCTAAGAAAAAGCATTCCATGGAACAAAAACCTGTTATTCTTTAGCCATTTTTGTGGCACAATTTTCCATTTGTTTGCTAATATTTTATTCATTTTGAGGGTAACAGATGTAAGTGTAACTACCAGGGTAAAAACAGTCTTTGTGTGCCTCAAAAGAAAGAAAGAATCCCTTAATAAAAATATCTCTCCTAATGCCAAAGTATACTTTTAAAAAGATATGAAACATGAAATCTTTTTTACTCGTTATTTATTACTAAGTAATGATTGCATATGACACAGGGTACTTTTTTCTCAATAAGAGATGGGTCTGCCATCTGTGGACCTACAAAAAAAAAAGTTAGCTGTGGCTAATTTAGCCTCAGGACAAGCACTCAGGAAGTCAAGGTCGTAATGACTCACTGAGACTTCAGGGCTCATTAGTTTAGCAATATCCTGTTACTGGCACTGACTGAGTAATAAGTCGATCTGGTCTTAAGACACTCATGTGCCTGCAATCTCCAATCCCCACTTGTGAGTTGCAGACTTGAAGTGTGAGTACGATTAGTCATTCCAAATTGGCAATGCATAGCAAACTGAGCGCAGCTGTCTACAATGTCTGCACATTCAAAATCAGGGATGGTCTACTGTGCTTCGGTTATCATGCACATCAGGATCTGTCCATTGGAATTACACAGCACTAAGCACAGTGACAGTTCTGTAGACAAGTCCTGTGCCCCTAAAATACTGCTGCCAATAAAACGCTCATGTCCGGCATACAGAAGAGGAGAAAACATGGAAATGAGAAACTAGTTAAACAGTACGTCACACAATCTAATGGTTATAATGTTTACATTTTCTTTCCTCTGCAGCCTTTTAAAATAACATTCCAAACATTACTTAGGACCTATTTATGAACAGTGCTGTGTAAAACATTACCGCAGATTAAATAACTTGTCAAAATCAATAGAAAACGGGACTGGTAATATTATTACCATTAAAAATGCTAAATTATTTAACATATTCAACGCTGCATTATTTATGTACCATTTATTTTTGGTCAATCGTATATGAAAAATATTTAAATTTGAACAAACCACAATCAGAGTTGAGGTACTGATCATGTCAGGTGAATTACCGAAATAAATATGTATTAATATTTAACTCGATAAAAAAAAAAAAACTGGATTAAGTAATCCGAATCTTCCGATTCAAATAAATTACACTATAAAACGTTCAATCAAGTACCCAAAAACCCACTAACTGTAAAATCCTTAATTAATGTTACCCCACTTGGGTGGGGGCCATCATTCAAGTGAATAAAAAAACAACAACAATCTTTTCACCAGAAAGATAAATATTTTATGCTTTGGTAAGCGTAAATATTATATATACGCACACTTTTTGTTTTTTAACATCAGGCGAAATAGACAAGAAAAACAGCTTTCGGTTATTTTCCCTAGGATCTTTAGTCGATGAGAATCGTTGGCTCCGAGTGTAAGGATCTTAATTCTGTCAGGTAAACAAATAATAACAGAGAAAAGACTAATAATTAATACATTAGTTTGGCCTACGTGTACAACAGACATGACATAGCAATTAATTATTTAGGTCAGTTGAATTATTGATACAATTACGACCGATAATGAATACATTAATTACATGCAAAATAGACAAGCGCTGGCGTGCATTATGAGTCCTTTTGTCCCCGCACAAATATATTACCCACGTGACATTAAACTACATTGAACTGTAATGCACGTAGTCTTTACACAACGTTTACATCTGAACACTTCAAACGGAAACATAACTTACTGTATCTGCTGGTGATAAACGCTGCAGAGATGCACCTCAGATGCTGGAGAGAAAGCCACAGGAAAAGACTGGTCGAGACTGGTTACCGTGGTGATGCTTTACTGAAAATAGGTTTGCAATTGCACACCTGCATTCGCTGTATTGCTTCTATTCTCCAGGAAGTGGTCGGTTTAAGAAAGCCTAAAGATTTTGCTATGTCATGACAAAAAAGAATAACCGACCTGGCTAGACAAAGAGGCTGAGGCTGTGGATGAAGTTGAGCAGAGGCAGCACTGCTTGAGAAAAAAGCTCCTGAAGGTCGCGAGTGGATTGTGCATGCGCATTTCTAACATAAAAAAAAAAATGGACACGCACCCAGACAGGTGAAATAATATATACCAGATATATAATTTCTGTCTAGCTGCAAATCAGTTTTTGTTATTTTTTATGGTAAAAATAATATGCACTGTATGTCACAGCTGCTAAATCTATACATAAACGGGAAAAAATTGATCGATCACCGGTTAGTTCCTCGTAAATCAATTTATGTCCAACAGTGTTAAAAGATCGTAACTGCGTTTTTTGCTGTAGACAAGTCCTTCTACACATATCTGGAGTGGTAGTTGAAATAAGATAGTAATAATAAAAGTTTATTATAAAAGTTTAGCATTAAAAACTTTGGGAAATAAACAAGCAGAAGTAAAAACAGGATTAGGTCGAATGCTGCTACTACTACTACTACTACTACTACTACTAATAATAATAATAATAATAATAATTTTAAAAATCTCAAACAGGAGGACCTTTTTAATGAACAATTAAAGCAATAAGTGTCATAAATATGTATGTGTTGTTTATGTGAGAAATGCCTTCTATGCAATAGAAAACAATGTAGCATACGCCATAGGCCTACTTTCAGCACTAAAAAATAACTTATGTAGACTGCATTACATACAGACCTACCGTCATTTTAAAAATGATAATGTATTATGTAAGTGAGTAAATGAGTGTCATTTGTTTGCTGTCTTTTATTTGCTGTAGCTCCTCATCTTAAATGGAAATTACTTCAACAATTAAAAACACAGGAAATTCCCGTTCCCTGTGTGTTCTTGCTCTTCAGTGACACTATACCTGTCTCACAAATGAATCCTGGATGCATTTTAAATCACTATTTTGTCCCCAGTCAGTAAAATCCAACATTGGTAACTTCAAACACTACTGCCGTGATGTTGCTGCGATCAGTTTTTCTACAGTCCAATTCTGTTACTGGAACTCTTGCACACTAGTTAACTTCAGGTCAAATTTAAAGCACTATGCATTGTTTCACTTTTTTCCTATTTGCTCCATTCTGTTGATTTTTTTTTTTTTTTTTTACACTTTGAGCATATTTGCTGTGGGTGCAAATGAAAACCATATCCACAGCTTTGGCATGTGTGGGAGCCAGATGAAGGTAGTTGATAGGAGAAAAGTGAGCATTTGTTTCTTTTTCATTTGCGTTATTTTTCTCTTCATTCACATTGGATGCTTCCCGTCCTGTTCCTGAATAAACAAACAACTCCTTCTCCTTCTTCAAACAAAACTTCTCTCCTGTTTTAATCCCTTGAACAGTCTTTCCAGCTGTATAAGTGTATGAATGTAGAAACTGTAAAGCTGTGTAAGTCGCTTTGGATAAAAGCATCTGCTAAGCAACTAAACTGTAAACTGTAAACTGTAAACCACATCAACAGCAGTGTGAAGGGGGTGTGCGGCATGAGAGAGATTTAACTTTAACCCAAATCAATTTCTCTGTTCAATTGCAGGCACAGGCTGACCTGTGGCATTGACAGCTGCTAGGCTAATAAACATCAATGTGAAAGAAAAAACACTGAATAATCGATGGCTCACTCCAGCCCAAAACTCGCCGGGACAGCCAATACACGCCTGAACTTGGACGGGGATCGTTTGTCATGGTAATGTCTTGCCAAAAACTTTGAGCCGCCCCAGGCCATACATTTTTTTCTGGTGTCATTTTAGCCGGGGTCATTGTCCTGCTGGAAGGTAAGTGCAAATAAAAGTAAACTACCAAAAATGTAGCTTTAACCCTCATCAACAAAGCAGAGTAAACTCAAACCTTAGAACTAAGAACCGCATGCGAAAAAACACCAGTTTTCCTCCTTAGCTAGGTTTTTAACTTTGGTCGGATTAGTTATTCCTGTGGCCTTGTAGGGAATGTAGTTCTGGAGACGGGGTGACCATTACCAGCACAAATTAAATTGTATTTTATGTATTAAATCATTTTATTATCATATTTATCATATTAGTTTTCAGGGCATATCCAAAACATCCGGCAGATTAAAATTAAAATTAATTAAATACATTTAATAAATCAAATTTTATTACAAGCGATTAGTGGTGTTGTTAAAGTTTTGAATTTGTCCCAGTCCTTGTCTTCTTTAAAAAATCTGGGTCTGCATAAATATTACTTTATACTAAATTAGCAGGAAACTTACATGGCTTTAGAAAAATTACGTATAATATACGTTTATAGGTACCAGCTGGTTGTATGGTCTGTTAGGGTCAGCATATTCACAACTACGCCTGTCTGCTGCACCAAATAAATTAGGTTGTGTGTGTGTGAGAGAGAGAGAGGGAGCGAGAACGAGTTTTACATAAACATGTTGAAGGATATTCTGTACAACACTGACATCTAGTGTCAAACATAAGGAAATGAAGATACATTACGTAGACAGTTTTTTTGAAGTTACTTTCACTTCTTTCACCATACCCTGCAATGTGCAAAACTTTCAGAATGGCTAACTGTGTCTCAAAAATCCCACTTTTTGATGCATTGAATCAGAGGAATCTAACAACCGTCATCACTACGGGACCAAGTACACTTTGTCAGGACACGGTTGAATCTTCTAAGTTCCCCCTCAAGGGTTTCCTTCGAAAACAACACACTAAAATAATAAAGTTTGTGTGTGTGTGTGTGTGTGTGTGTGTGTTTATACAAATCCAAACTCCAGGTTGTGCTCCTCAGCTCAACAAGTCTGCAGTGCGCTTACCTGTCCTCCCTTTGGGGCTGGTGTGCTGTTTGATTGTAGTGTATGTTTGGAGAGTGATACCCATCCTATGAGTAAAACCACTGCATGTACAGTAAGGGTGAGGGCAGGCTCCGTCCTCCCACAGCCGAGACCACAAAAGCCACAGGGCCTTGGGAGGTGTGGGCTGATTATGAGAACCATGCGACTGTATGATTTAAACGAACGATTCACACCTGTGTAACAAAACACCTTCGGTCTGTGGCAATTCTATTTGGTTTGGTGGGTGGATTAGAAAGGGGTGGAAGTGACATGTTCATTAGTCTTGGAAAAAAACTGGACAAAAATTTCCTGTTGAAATCCCCCAAAAACGCTCAAACCCGCCAAGGAGTCAGTACTGTACCGGGGTCAAGTAAACGGAATACATGGTGGTTTGGCACATGTGAATTGTTTCTTTAAGCTAGGATTAAACTAGGAAGAATGACCCACCGCAAAAGGCTCAAACCCACTAACCCCACCCACTGAGTTCATTTTCTGTACTGGGGGGGGGAGGTACACAGAACACAGCTGGTGATTTGGCACCAACCTCACCATAGTAACAATAATTTATTACACCAAAGTTTCTTAACACGCAAAAACCGCACACAGCACAAACAGACTAGATTAGGATACAGATCCAATGGGGGAGTACTGGCAGCAACTGAGACAGGAAGCAATGGACTTGGATGTTAGCATTGTGCTTGTTTTTTAATAAACCTTGATAACAAATCAGACAAACGCTACTTGCCTGTTTGCACCCCTGTTGCAGGAAACATCTTGGAACCACAACCCTGCGAGTTGGATGGTAATTATGGGTTTTTGCCGAGGTAATAGAACAAATGACTTTAAAATAGACGTTTCGGTAAAGAGAATATGTATCAAAATGTATAATTCCGGAGGACACTTGCTAATAATGAGTAATGAGTGAGGCCAAACATAATCATAAAGGTGAGATTCCAAAAAAGTGATTTACCTGTGTTATTAATGTCCTTAACTAAACAAAAACATGAAAAAATGTGCTTCAGAAATATATATTAATTCTGATACAACAGATGCTGCCTCCCATATCAACCATATGTTTGTCTGTAGCTCTTTCGTAAGTTGATTAGGGGATTTAATTTCAAACCTTGTGAGCCTCTGATAAGCAAATGTCTAAATATAACAGTTGTGGCCTTAATCTGTGTGTAAGTGTCAAGATGGACACTACAAATAGACGCTTCGCGCTTGCCTCACCTGCTCAAGATTCACCGTTACATATTGGCCCGATATTGATCCATTAGCCACTAATCCCACAGCATATATACACAACAAGGCAGACATGTCATATAAATGAAAGGAATACATGAAAATAAATGTGTTTATATCGCAAAAAAATACAAACGTGATAAAAAGCTGGCATTTAGAATAAGTTAACTAACTATACTAGAGACAGAAACTTGCAAAGCTATATATAAAAAAAACCAAATAAAAAAAAACATAGGGAAGATTATAGATAAACATTGTATTCACATACAATATTCTCTCAAGGTTGACTACTTGCTAAACCAAATCTTCCTGAGAATCCAAAAAAAAAGGGATCACTCTACAGACATAAACCGTGAACCAGCTTAGGTGACAGACCTTTGGTTGCAATCCACACCTGTGCCTGGAGGTCACGTTTAGTCCCCCACGCCTACTACAGATTGGACTGAGTTCCATGCTCGCCTATATTTAGAGCCGTTAGCCTTGGCTTCACACTCCCGTAAGACGGAGGTATAAAAGCTCTCCAATCCTGATAAAAGCAACAGCCTGCAGAACTTGCCAGCTCGCCACAACAAGGTTTCTAAGCATTGGTATCTCACCAGGACAGCAGGATCAAACCTGCATACATTCAGTCTGCCTGCGCAATACAGGTATGTAAATGTACAATAAATCTGTGAAATTAGGTTGTTATCTTTCTATTTACATTTCAAATATTGTAAAGTGATGACAGGCAACCTCCTTTTTTATTCACTCAATTGCTTTATGGTTAATCTTAGCGTCGAACTATATATTAATCATGCGGGAAAGTGGGAAAAAGTGAAAATTATTTTTTAAAAGCTAATAATGTTAAGAGTATTAGGTCATGAATGAACTATTATAGCAATTCAGTCACACTAGGAATTACGCTTATTGTTTGTTGATGACACGCTATTTTACTGTTGCTGTATCTGTTAAAATGTAAAAGACTCACTGGTTCATTTTGTAACTTCCTCCAGGATGAAGCCGAGAAGACTCCTTTTTTCTGTAGATGTCCTCCCCACGATCAGTGAGATACAGGAGAACGTGGCCCTGTTCAGGGCTCCCTCCCATCACTCCCAGTGCTTGGAGGAGTATACACACTCCATTAGGGAGTTGGCACAACCCACCTCACTCCACCACTGCAGACCACTCCGAGCACAGAGGAGCCAGAGGTCAGATCTGTCCACCACGGCTCTCAGCAAACGCTCCAGCGTGCCCCAGCCGCACGGCACGGTGGGCGCCCACAAACCCTGCACTCCTCGTATGCGCCCGGGTGACGTTGGACATCGACTTGCCCCCGAGAGGGACAACCGCAAGCCAGGGCATGCCACAAGGGACCCTCTGGATTGGCTGTTTGCACAGACACAACACAGGGACTCTTAACTCACTAGCCATGTATGAATGTTGCTGCAGGTTTTTATATATTATTAGGATTCCACACCTCTTGGATAAGGTTCCTTAATCCTGACTAATCCTGACATTTTTTAAATATCTTTTATAGATAGTAACAGGCTGCATTTAATTAAACAAGTCTTACCGATCAGTGCAAATAATATGCTTTGTAATTTTACATTTGTGTGGTTTTTGTATTATTGTAAAATGCTGTAATAAAAAGCAGAAAATAAAACCTGCACCATTTACTATTTTATAATGTCATTGTAACAAAATGAGAGATGAATCAGGTCAAAGAATCCTACGAAGCACGAGGGACTTTTTCTCCCCAATACTTTCAATAAATGTCTTTTGGTTTTTAAATGCTCTTTTCATCTTTTGCTACCATAAATGTAATTTGGATAACGCAACTTCTTCTGTTTTACCCTGTGGTCTGGTTATATGTGAGCGTCTTACTGAATTATTTCCTGGTGGGATTTTTCCCCTTTTCCCCCAATTTTTGCATGATGGTAAGCTTGATATGTGTCTTAATGCTGTTGATTTGGAAATTGTGAGCAGGCATTGTTTATAGCAATTAGTCTAACAGAACTAAGGGCATTAATCACCCTTCCCCTTATCTCAGCTCAAAGAAAACATTCTTCTGTTATCAGCTAGTTTTTATTTTTTAATTTCCCCCCACGGAGGAAGACAATTTCAAGGAAATGCATGAAGAGGGCTGATAAACACGGGGTGCATCTGCCAAAACAAGAAAACCCTAATCTCGGACTCTGCACATCTGTGCAACTGAGCAATCTCCCTAGGGACTGGAAATAAAGGCACCAAGGCCAGGAAACAGCACGTGTAGATTATCCGATGGAACTGTGGGTTTGGCAAATCAGCTCGTTTTCTTAGGCCGAATAAATCAAAATGGCTCTTTTCCCATGGGAATGGAGAGATTGTTTTTTTTTTTAAACCGTGTTGTCACTCTGCTACCCCAAAGCAAAAATTAACAAGACAAAAGCAATCTGGACAATTTCCCAGTGCTGCAGGACATTCACTAGGTTTACTGACCACAGCATCACCTATCTCAATGTCATGTTGTGGAAATACAACAAAAAATGCAAGCTCCACAGAGGCCTAAACACAATACACAAATATAGGAAGTAAAAATATGTATCTATAAATACGTTTATATGACCGGGTTGCTAAAACCGGTCCAGGAAAACTCTTCCCCACACAAGTACACGCACAACTGCACACCTGCACTCACGCAGACGTGCACGTGCACGTGCACACACACACACACATACACATCCGTTTTGTTTTAAGTCCTTAATCGTTCACACATGAGCGTGATCTCATTAAGGGGAACCGGGTGTTTCAATCTGGCCCTGGAGGAGGGCATGTCCACAGGGCTACTTGCAGGCCCAGGCTTGCCTGACGGCTCAACCATAGAGGCGGCATGCCAAAGCCACGTTATCTGTTGTCTTGTTGTACAGGAGCTCTTCAGAAGCCCGAGCTTTGTGTGTGGTGGGCTTTCCATAGATAATTTTCCATGACACATTTCTATAACTGAACCGACACAAAAGAAATCCAACTAAGCATGAGTTGACACTTTCAGATTCTATGCTTTAAGACTTCACTGTCTGTCTATTATTTCATTAATATAAAATATGACATTGATATTTGGAAAAAAAAAAATTACTTAGATCAGGTCTTTGTTTTCATGGTTTAACTGAAAATTTATATATTCAGGCATTCAGACACATACAAAAATAAATAAATAAACACCATGTAACGTAAATTGAACATTATCTGAGGAATGTAGTTTGGAGTTGGAGGGCTTAAGGAATTTGTTAGTAACTATTAGCCATTGCTCTCAAAAGACATTCTTTTAATCACAGTTTAATGGTACAGATGATGCGTTAAGATTTACTGTGAATCTGGTCTGATGGGAATTATAGAGACTTTTTTCTGACTTAGAGCATGACTAACATAAAACAATAATCTTGAAAATATGGATCTGCCTACCAAATATTCCACAATCAAAATAAGCCAATTATCAATTCATTTTTTCCACAAATGACACAATTAAAGGCCAGACTGTTTAAAACAAAGAGCATGATAAATTTTTCTTAAATCCAGATCGGACGGACTACTTTCACTTTTGGGCTGATTCTTTTTTTTTTTTTTTTGAGGCTATTGTGTAACAGCATTCCTTTCACGGATGTTAAGGACTCAGTGGGAATGTGGAAAGCCCACCAGCTATCTTCCAGGAAAGCCTTGGATGTCGGGAAATCCCTCTCTGCCTAGTATATAAGAAAGCCATTGCAAATAAGTTTCACTTATCCTCAGTTTTTATAATGGACTTCGCAGCAAAAGCATTCTGTCTTATCCAGGCTCTACTGATTTTTATCCAGCTACAAGGTGAGATTTCCCCTGAACTCCTCTGTTTTACTGTGATGTATTCAGCTTTTGCACAAGGTTAAAGAACACTACTGCTGAGCGTATTTGTCTATAGACTAAACTTATGTCTGATTTATTTTCTATCGATACAGATAACATAGGAGAAACCAGCTATGTTCCATCAAGATGCTCGTGTGAAAAAACGTATAAATACATATCTGCATTATTCGCAAACTTTACAATTGCTGAAAAAGGATCACATTGCAATACTGAAGAAATCATGTAAGTATGTTTGTTACAATGCTTAATTCACTTAAATTTCTCGGTTAAATCTCTGAACCCATTTTATTAAGGGACATTCTGGCGGTTGACCACATATTTATTTTCCATTGATTTAAAAATAAAATAAAATTCATAATAAAAAACAAACAAAAAACGTGTAATTACAATGTGTCTGTACATCTGTCTTGGCAACAAATATTGCAATCTATTACCACTGTTGGAGGCCATTAAGAAAACGGTATGCGGTACATATGTAAATATGTAATAAATATATTCATTTTAGGCTATAATCTGCATTGCTTGGTTTTGTCACTATGTTGGTTAATAAAAAAGAAAACATACTTCCAGAGACGATATCAAGGTAGCATCAGGATTTAGCTTTTTACGTAATTTTGTGATTTTTTATGTTTTCAGAGTAACGCTGAAAAAGGAAAACCAGAAAGTGTGTTTAAGTCCGGAGGGAAGACAAGGCCGAAATCTCCTCATCTGTTGGAGAAGGTGAGAGAACGTCCTTGCATTATCAGCAGACACAAGAGTATCCATAAAGGTGAACTACTTTGTTTAAACTTGAACCCATTTTGGTTGTTTTAACTAGCTCTGCACCTAATAAGCTGCATTAAAAAAAAACACATCACTTTAAAGCAGCCATTTGTATAAATAAAACACAAAAAATTTCATTCTTTGCATTTAGTGTACTCTATCCTGCTCTTAGATATAAAGAGCTTTATAAAATGCAAACATTGATTTTTTTCTTCTTCTTATCAGTATGGCTATAGAAATATAAACAACAAGCACGTAATTTGTATTTAAGAAGATATCAATAGAAATAACTGGTTATCATTTAAACAGTAGTTTTCACACTCAACCACTTTAATCAATGAAATGTTTTCTTTACTAAATATTGTTTCTCTCGTTTTAAGCATAAATAAAGATGAAAGTTTGGAGAAGGAGAAGGAGAAGTGCCTGAGAAGAATTCGGCCTCCTAAACCATAGCTTCAGTGGAAAAAGCAGCCAGGGAAACGCTGAAAAAGCTCTGAACAGAATGCCCCACTGTCAAGGACACAAAGACTGCCAGTAATGTTTCGACAATTTCCAAGTGCCGCCCATTTTAGGCAACAAACTTGAAACGAGTATTTGTGTCCTGTGTCTTGGACTGGACTTCAGAATGTCCAGCATCTGGCCTGGGATTCACAAGTAACGTCTTTCAGGTCCTTGACTGACTGGACATCAGGATTGGACATTCTTTTGGTGGTTTTACACTGCTGTGATTTTATACTAGTGGCAATGAATGTAAATTATTTATGTCAAAGTTATGTTCTAACTTCATCGATCAGGAAGCAGGCCTATTAACATTGGAGGCATGAAAAGCTGTAAATTACAGTGAACTCTGGTTGAAAAATAAATGTTTTAAAACTTTCTGAGACAGATTATTTTGTGTTTCTTTCTATTACAATAAAACTTTTTAGCACATTCAATGAATCGCGATTAACTACAGAAAAATCGTGCGATTAATCGCGATTAATTATTTTAATCGATTGACAGCCCTAGTAAATAATAATAAAACGAATGTAAGGAAAAGCATTATATAATTTATTACTTTTATAACATCCTAGTGACTGAACTCAAACGGTTTGTTTTTCTACAATGTCAGGGGTTGTAAAGATGGATATTTAATTAAATACAAAAACTTGCCCTCACAGATAGGAAACAATTATCTATTTGGCGAACATTTTAAAATACATGGAGAACCAGTGAGTGTTACATCACAATTGAAAACATCACTGATTTAATGAGTGTGTGAAGTGAAAAGCTACAAATACCACCTTTTCTACAAAGTGAAATGTTGTAATCCATGTGACAACGGAACACCTGCTGGTTTAGGAAGTAAGGAGCTTGACAAAGATGGAAAGAAAAATAATAAGTCTTTCACAGTCTACTTGGTTATATGCTTCATGAAGATGCAGGTGGGATTAATTTCACACGGGGCATTTCTGTGACTGAAACTTTTGTTCTGAGAGATGTGATCGCAAACTTGTAGGACATGGATGGTTTACCGGCTACACAGTCACGAACAGGAAGTCTCGATGCAGAAGAGTTCAGGTTATTTCATTCTTCACTTATCTCCACACATTAACTCATAGTTTAACTCAGAAATTTAAACCCAGCTTTGCTTCTCTTGAGACGTCCATTTGATAGTTTAAGGTAAAGCTATATTTTTCACTTCTAATGTCGAAGCACCAATTAAGGAGAAAGTATACACAGGCACAAATTTGATTCTGTACTAATTTAGCAATTCAATTCAACATACCGTAAAATAAACAAGCCGTGTACAAAATATTAAATTTTCCATTCCAAATCATTTAAGCTCCAGAAACATTCATTTACAGTCAGCTTCTTTCAGAAGCTGCTGGGGCAGGGCTGAGGAATAGCAGTCTGGTATGAGACAATTAGAACATAACACTATCCTCTCTGACTGAAACAGAGTTCCAAGAAGGATTTCGTTATCATTATTCCATTTTGGCTAATACAGCTAAACCTTCCCGTCTATGTCAATACCCTTATTGTAACCAAAAAACTTCTCCACCCAGACAGTTTGGGGATAAATATTTTAGTTGGAATTAATTTAAAATCAGGGGTAACTTCCAAAAATGTTAAAAGATAAAATAACAGAACAGTTAATGTGATTTAAACAGATTTTACATAGCTTAAAGTGGGAAAAGATTAATCACATTTGCTATACTTAAAAAAACCGACATCACTCAAATATCAGTCACTATAGTATTAAACATGGCCAATTCAACTTGACCTGGGTAAAATACATTGTAGAGTATTTAAAAATATTTTTTCACAAATGTATTTGAAAGTGTATAGTATTTGAAAATTCTTGACAGTGAACGAAAATAAAATGTAAATCAAACTATTCAACATGATTTCGGCTACCAAAGCTATAATTGGCCTAGTGTCCTTAGACACATTAATCCAAAGAAATTAAATCAGAAGCTAACTGAGAGGTAGTTTAGGAACCTACAGACTTTGCAGCCTTTTGAGTTTGACAACTCTTTTCAGGCAGTATATGCTATTTATTTATTTTTAAATTATTTAAATAACTATATTTTAGACATAATTATATATTTGGTTGTTCTAAGTCTCAATCTAAGATCAATCTGAGATAAATTTTACAGTCAAGGTTGAAATCTATTTAATATGATAATTTATTAGGTTAGCTTCACCTGCTGTAAGATCAATCAATTTAATTTTTCTACATGTTGCCATGTCAAGATGTAAGATGCCAGAAAAACCCCAGTGGAGGTTCTCTGTAGCATTAAGGTGCCACCTGGTGGTAGATACAATTAATTCAGAGACACTAGGGAAGGAATCTATGGAAAAATAATTCAGTAAGGACTGATTCAGAGACATACATCGCAGACAACATTTGGCTTTCTTTATTGCACCTGGATCAGTCTGCTGTGGCTCAATATGTTGTAATTATACAATATATATAATTAGACTTGTTCGCAATATAGAATCATATCTTTGTCTTAGATCAGAGATGGGTAGAAGGAGCAAGATCCACTTAGTGTTCAGGTACTACATTTTTTTGAGTGTTTGAGTGATGTCATTTGGAAAGGTCCTTTATGAATTTGAGTAACTAGTTCAGTATCCCCAAATAATCGTTTCTTCACGTAAGAATGAAGTTGAAAGCTAAACAACGTGCATCTCCTAACTACCCTGCTAAACTGTGATTGTTTGACAAATGCCATTGCTATGATGAATGAACAGTCCACGCCATGAGCCATTAGCTTCCCAGTGCCTGCCTCGAAATTTGCTGTCAGTACGCAGTCAGTTGTAACAGCTACTGCATTTCTCATTCAACACTATTCTTTAAAAAACGTTCAATGTGATTCATTTTCTAATACTAATAAATACTATAATTAATGTTTATTAACATCGATACAGGTTATAAACACTGGTTATTTACGACTACAGGTAGTTATAACAAAGATTAATAATTACAATTAGGATTACATATTTCCAAAAATACATTTGATAACTTTTGTAATCTTTGTAATCTAAAATTGGGCCATAGACTTCGATGCATTAGCAATCTTGGGAATATTGCTAATTTGGTTAGCAAAGAAAAGCAATTTTTTGATGTTAGATTTACTGTAGATTTAGGGTAAATGCATAAATTGTCTTCTACCAATGTCCAGTTGTTACAGCAACTCATTTGCTCTTCACTGTGACTATGTTCCTGTATTGTTAATATAATCCACTTAAATTATTCATCACTGCCCAACCGCAGAGAATTCACTGAAACCATACTGAAACCTAGTTCGATTTAGCCGGATTAATCAACCAGAATCTGCCATTATGAAACGGAGGTAACCCGATATTTTCCTTCTTAACAATCGACTTGACTACGCGTAATGGCATCAGTTCGCCTTTTCTGCAAATGTATTCCCGAGTTGCATGGAAAGTTCCTTGGTTTTTGATGTTGAATCTTTACTGCACTAAAACGGAGACCAGTAAACTAACCGCGATTTTTAAATTTAGGTCTGCTATGGCAATGAGGTGAACACTGATCCAATGCAGACTCAGCTTTTTATTAGCATTTGTTTAGTATAAAACAAAGTATTTCCTCGAAGATGTGGCAAAGGTCATGTCAATAAGACATATTAAGTAATCTTATATTAATCTTTAATTTGGGGACTTTACTTTAGATGAGACAATTAGATGTCGAACTCCAGGAAAAGGTACAAAAAAAGGTTTCTCATACAGACTATGGTCAAATACAATAAGGCTTCCACATCCAAAAAGTAGTCACACCGTGAACCCCCAACGTATCGCTTCTGCAACTAACATTCCTTCTCCCAGCACCGCTGATTTCCCTGCAGGTGCCAGACACAGTGAAGGGGAGTAAACGTTTTTATCCTATCGCTGATTAGGCCATTGATTGCATATGTGCCACCTGGACAGCTGTATCTTCTTCAATAGATTGCCGTGGGGTTGTCAGATCTTCGTTTTTAAAGGAACCGAGACATTTACCTTGATTGTTCCATGCTATATATGGCAGAGATGGGCCTGCACATTTTTTACTTGAAGTCATTATTTGTAAATCAGTTTACAAAAACTAAAAAAATAAGGTTGCTAATTTAAAGGTGACCCAAAGTGTCTGCACTGTTAATTGTTGAATTTAATTTATTATTAAATTGGAAATGGTCTAAACTGATTCCCAATAATAATTATATGACAATTGAAAGGTCGTTGGAAAACCCGTAGACACTGCCAGCCTAACAGCAAAATAAATTTTTATATAGTGTGGGAGTCAAGCCATATTTTGGTAACAATTTTATAACATCTATAACTATGATGACAAAACAGCTTTTAATTTGTGGATCTGGTGTAGCAATATACTCTGTATTTAAATAGCTTTAGCTAAGTAGCTTTGATATAGTTTAGCTACTTCTTCAGAAAGACCGAGGGCCTTCTTTTCTACTTAAAAGTGTTGAACCTGGAACACAATCTTTTTTCAGCAGACTCATTCCTTCATGCTCTTCTTGTGTGCATCGAGAGGCAGTGGAACTTTCTACAAAGTAGTCTTTCTTCACAGTAAGACATTTGCTGAGCATGTGCAGGAGGAAAACAACAAAGCTGAAGTATGCACCTTGCTTAAAGCCTTCCAATCTCCATGACCAGCAATGAGGAATTCACATGATCAGGGATTGCCCTGTAACAGCCTCTTGATAATACTATGGTACAGTATGTATTTGACCTATGCTTGTAGCCAAAGCATCTGCTACCACTGCAATTTTTGAGCAATCAATGCAAGTAAAGGCAATTAAGTAATTAAGAGACATATCATGTTATGTGGAAACGGGTTTAACTGTGCAGGCATTGCTTTTGCAATTCCATTCGGGCTTCAGCAACAGAGGCTGATGTAATTAATGTAATTAATTTCTGTGAAGTTCAAATTCCTTTAGAGACACTGCTTATACCTACACTCGCACCAGTTGACGACTGTTTTCAGAAAATTATAGAACAATGGTAATAATCAGAGTATGTCCCAAATTCCCCTGTAAGCTGTCAACAGACCATCTGCTCATACCTACAGTGCTTTCAAAAAGTCATCCCTTGTGTCTCCAAGTTCACTTGAGGGGCTTTCCATTACAATTCTCATTACCAGTATTGATTGGTGTACTTCTAGAAGCCAGATATATGAATTTTTTTTTTTGTTTCTACATCAAAAGAGTGAGGAAACAATATTTTGTGAGCAACAGATTCACATTTAAACTTAGCCACGGGAGATCAATGTCATATTACGTACTGTAGCAAGTGTGAATTACTTGTGTGGGTGTACAGGGTGTCCACACAGAAAAATTGAACAGTTTTGAGTATATGCCACCTCGAAATTGTGACTGTGGACTACCTGCATAATTCCAGGCAAAAAGTCTTGTATTTTACCCCAATATATTATGTTTTATGTTGTTTCCACTTTGAAGTTTATATATGTAGCAAAGAACACAATATACTGACAAATCTTCTGTGGCATTGCTTCTGTGCAATCAAACAAGCCCATGCTGTCGCTCTGATGTGGAGGATCCTTCAAACATTTGGCAATATTATGTTTTATTTATACGTTTTATGCATGTCCCCAAATGTTTGTTGTTGTTTCTGTTTGGGGAAATGCCATTATACATTCATTCCATAGGATAAATTCTGTTTGATAGCGCAAACCTTTCGCGCGTGTCCGTGTGATGGAAGAAAAACTTGACTTCTGCAATATGCAATGTGCCATGTGCATTCAAATAGTAGCAGAATGGTTTTTAGATACAAGGAATACCACTGGCATGCGATATCAGTGAAAGACTTTGTTTCAGTTTTGCATTCATAAACTCACATTTTCATTGCGTTTATGTTTTGTTTTGGTTGATTTTATGCACCACCTGTGGGTTTGATTTGGGGGTTCCCAGGTCCGGTATTGTCAATCAAAAGGATAGCGCAGACGAATGAAGGACGATCAATGGCACCATATGCTCTGTCTCGGTGGGCGTGTGTGCTGAAATCCCAGACTTCTGCAGATGTGCCAAACGTCGTTTTAATGGAGAACAGGATTAAGGGAGCAAAGCGCTTCTTTGTGACAAAGGCGTGTGGAGCTGAAGGCACAGAACTTTATTCTTCACAAAATTGAGGCAAAATCCAGTCATGGGGCATGCACTTGTGTTACGGTCTCTTATTTCTAAATAATTAGTGGTAAATATAGTTTAGCTTGCGTTTATTAGAGAACACGTTGTGGTTTAGGTTATACAGTAAAGAAGTAGGACAGATAAAGGGACACTATTAACAGAACACGTTTCTAACCATTGGTCATTGGTATGCAAACCCCTGTAGGAAGAGTATTGTAGGGGAAATGAAAAAGTATAAGGATATATATATATACACACACACACATACACACACACACACACACACACACAAATTAGCAATATTCATTTCATGTCCTGCTCACTTTTAAAATTAAAACTATGAATGATGTTTGTTTTTGTCCCAATGTTTTATATTAATATTTATATTAAGTTAAGTATGTATTACTGAACAGTGGTAAACAGTGGATTTAAAGACCCTGCTCTAACTTCATGTTTGCTTAGATTCAGTGCTAGCCAGCTATGTAAATAGCACCAAGTGCAAACAAAAACAATATTTGGTGACCTTTCTGCAAATGTAAAGTCCACCACAATCCTAAAAAAGGATATCCCGACATCCCTGAACAAATATTATGAGTGCATCTTTATAAATATGCAATTAGAAGCCATTCATTTCAAGTTAAAATTTTTCTTTCTTTCAGGAATTCAAGTCTGGAGAAAATCCTCAGCGTGAACATCTCTGACATCGCTCCTGAGGTGGGTAATGTTAGAATGTGGATTGACAAGACGGCATGGAAATTGTTTTAAAATAATTTAAAGCAAATCAAGTTAAAGTCAGCTTCTGTATGATCAAGCTGTGCCTTTATGTATTATGTAATTCGTTTTGACAATGAAATGAGGACATTTATTACAATTATAGATGCTAATTCAGAGGACAGATCAATGCCTCAGTACCCCGTGAACCAAGATTAATTTTATAAATACTGTAATGTTGATTGGCTGCCTAGTTGAGTTTGTGAAAAGATGGCAAGGCTATTACTTATGAATGATTCAAAAAACAAACGACTCACTTATAGAATAAATCTGGATGATACGGCTCAGTCCCTTCACTTCGTTTTATACCAGCATTGGGCGAAAGCGAGTATCCTTCACAAGCACATTTTGTTCCCATATGGTATTCAATTAAGACAACTTTACCAAACAAAAATGGCACATGCAAGTGTGGTTGGCCACAGCCCAGAAGTTGATGGATCAAACCCCCCTACTGCTATGTTACTAAAAGCAGCAGTTACAATAAGAGTAACAATAAGGAAAATTTGGCAACCAAATGTTTGCAGGTATGGATCCCAGGTTTGCTTCTCTTGAGCGAAGTGTGGAACCTTACTCATGTACTGCTTATTAAAGTAAATTACCAGCTTAATTATTTCAATGTTTTAATTATTAAATTGTTTCAGTACTGTATTTTCCTGCACTCTGTTATTTTTTTTTTTTTGGTGCCAGAAACCCTTCCACATTTTTTGTTTTTTATTGTGAGAGGAACCTGGAGCTAGTAGAAAGGCTGATATTAAGTCTTGTTTGGGGGAGAAGCAGAAACCGGTTACCTGTAAATTGAATATTTTTCTGGATTGGGTTGGGTTGGAGTGCCTTGCAGTTCTTTCACCAAAGTGTGTTGCTTTCATTTGATTTAGTTCTTTTGGACAGCCAGTGACCCAGCATTCTTTACCTGTTTTGTTGGACCATGCAGTGGTGTGTGGAGAAGACGGATTTACTGCCTTCTGACTGGGAGAGAGAAACAGTGAAGCATTTGTCTTGAATATTAGCTTGATTTTGGCACCATTCTGAAAGGAACATTGCGAAAGATGTGGGAAATTCTATGCAATGATACTTCAGGCTGTAAAGGGAGAATATTAGTAATATTAGATTATGGGTTACTCCCATTTCTTTGAAATTCAAGGCTTCAGTTTTAATAAACATTTAAAAACATTAACTCTGGGCGAAATAATGTTTGGGCCTTTAAATTCTTTACGCTTTATATTCCAATCTTTGTCAGCTTAGGCATCACTGAAGTTTGTATTCTGTATTTTATTATTCCAGGTTATATACCTGGAAAAAGAGTATAAAAAATAAAAATGGGATATAGTCAACATATTTATAAATTATTATTTGTGTAAACTGCCTCTTGTTTCAAACTCAAATGTATGACATGAAACAGTGTAGTAGTTTAGTGCCATATATAATCAGTCTTCCAACAAAGCATTGTTATAGCACTGCAAAGCGAACATTAATTTATCATTGTACCATCAAGTAGAGAAATGGGGTATGTGAAAGTGTCACACTGAATGAAATATGTAGTGCTTTACAAAAAACTTTTTTACGGACAACATTGGGAAGAATGTTGACATTTATTCCTCCATGTTGGATTCACAGAATTAGTTTTCATAACCAAATTATACAGAAAAAAAAGTATTACAATGGTGAAAATTATTCCCTATGCCAGTTTTTTATGTGAATTAGATGTGTTAAATATTTTACTGATATAGTGAAAGCTCAAAGGGGAATGGTGAATCAAAATGCAGATCCCAGCAGAATAGACACTGTAAAATTAATTTCCTTTGGAATATATGAAAAGTAATTACAAGCACATTTACAAAAAAGGCTATGTAATTCCATCATGGAAAAAACCATTAAACGCATATTAAATGGATACCAACTCTGTCATTTGTTTCTCTTCATTACACACAATAACATTATTTCCTATGATTTTCTAATTTTGCATCCTTTAAAATTTTAAATAGGTAATGTAATTACTTCCAAATCTGGATCATTAGTGTGTTTGGGATGATTTGCAGCTGTATTCACTGTTAGCCCAATCGTTACAATAATTGTTTTTGGTAAAATCTATATACCTGTTATCTTTATCCATACTTAATTAAATTTAATTGCTTGGAACTATGTGTACCACTTTTCACTCTTTGCCAACTTAATAATGAATCTGCTATACCAAATAAATTTGAATACACAAACGGTAAAATCTGTAATGACAGCCTCTGTCCTACAGAGGGCAGGATAGCCATTTTTGAAATTCTCTGTAACTCATCAGAATGCTGGGCATATATTACCCTTTTTTGGCCCTAAATTGAAAACTCAAAATAATTTGGAAATTACTCTTGGGCACTATATTATATACATTTTAGAGAAAGGGTCGTTTATGTAAGCTGTAGGCTTAGTCTCCATTTTTTTTTATTATCTGAAATGTGACATTGTATATCAGACGGTCAGTAATTCAGAAATCCACTGTACAGTAACATCTACACCACACCATTTTAAACTGTACTTGATTTACCGCCATCTGACAGGCGAAAAATTGGACAAAACTTTGAAAATGATTAACCAAACTGAAACTCTAATGGGTTTTCCTCAGCTATAAGCCAGATTTCAACAAGCATCTGTGTCAAGATAACTACTGTCGCGTATCATACTTAGAAGGAAGGGAAGCGAGAAAAAAGGGTCTGTCTTCCCTCTTTATGAAGTTGAATGAAGACCCGTGTATAGATCACTCGAGGTAGTAGAGCCTTTTGAAGTAACATCTGTACTTTTCATTATTAAAAGACATCATTTTAAATCTGTTGAAAAAAATATAAAATCGGAAGCATTTGCCTTTCAAATAACCTTAAAAATAAGACTTTCTACTTGAATCACCCAGTAAAGAAAATCTACCGAGCATAGCAGAATCAATCCTCTTACAATTCTACCCATCCTTGTGGAACACAAGAAATGAAAAGTTACGAGGAATTCCATGAGGTTTGCCTCACTTGATATAATTTTTTCGGTCCTGCACAATGGACCGTGTTTTGTTTGCACAGATACCAACAGATTGCTTTTAGTTTCTTTTTTGCTTCTTAGAAACGGCAGAAGAAATGTTTGTTTCCTGACGTAATGATATTTCAACCAAAAAAACTAAAACAAAAGGATGGAGCAGTACGTGAAGGCCTAACGCAATTCAACAGCAAAGACATCTGTGCAAAGAACCAACAACACAGTTGTCATTTTTGTTAAGATCAACAACTGGGTCAATGCAGACGAGTATGAAGCTTCACAACAGCGTGATCTCATCTGCATGTCTAGTTTAATCATTACATCTCTTCTAATCACAGCTTTGTTGGAAGGCGTAATCATCAACAATGAATATTCATTCAAGAACAATAAAAAAAAAATACACAGCACATTTAGTAGGTCTGCTGAAACACAACCCACAACTCATACACTTGCTTTCTCCTTGTCTAAATGCTTGCAAAAAGAAATTCACTAAAACCTCTACTAAAACAGTGAATACTACTTCCCTAATCGGAGCTGTTGGCCTGGATGGTCTTTAGTGCGCTCTCTATTGAATTCTCTACTCCAAAAAGCAGATCAGTCAAACATCTACCACCCAATGTTCATAGAAAACACAGACGTACAGATATTTGCTCCAAACTTTCCATCAGGTTTTTGCTCTGCTTCTGCTCCTACCGCAGTGAGCATTTTTCATCCGAAGTATACATGGCAGAGGCTGTTAGTTTCCTTTCTGCAGCTTTGCACTTTTTTGTCTTGAACGTGAACTAAGCATAGAAAATAGTGTTGCACCATGGTTTGTACCCTGACAGACAACTCTTTCCCTGGTTTCTACATGCATCAGGGAGGCGGTTACATTTCCAGTAGTATAAATAATGATTTCCACTTCAGTAAATATGGAGGGGCATGGAGGTGCACATTAATAAGGTTTTCTTACAGATTTTCTTACACTTTTATTGGACAAAAGTAAACTTGGTTGATAGTTATAAATCAACTTTTAATAATTACTTCCACCTGAGCTTCAAAGATGCTGGCCAAAATGCATAGGAAATGGTCGCACATTAACATTGTACAATTAATAAATTACAATGACTAAAAGGAGACACAATGAGTGCTGAAGTCATATTTCTAAAAAAGCTAAAACTATGATTAGTTGGTTGCCAAAGTTTTGATTGGTCCCAGCCAAGTACTGAAATTCAATAGCTCAGAACTGCTAATTCATTCAAAAGACAGGTGAAAAGAATACCAAGAGGATTTTGGAATAAAATAATTAAGGTAAAAGAAGTTCTATTTGTATTTGAGAACAATGAAGCTTGGCTGTCTGAGAGGTGCTCAGACGCTAACCTTTATTGGGACTTCAATAAAACTGCTTTTCTAATCACTTTATAATGGGCTGTGGATGCCTGCTGAATTTAAATGGATCTCTTTCATTGATTTATTTCAAACCTGAACAATATGAGCTTACTGGTTTATTATCCTTTCTGTCATGATTCTTCACTGGTCAAGTGCAACAAGGAATAACTGGGATAACAGTGATTACAGTATAAAAGTCTAAAGCAAAGAAATATAGTAGGTGTATATATGCATACATA
>JAOVYW010049321.1:7850-20204 GCA_025775045.1 Hiodon tergisus
CAGAGACATGTCGCTGCCACATCGGCTGGCCAAGCATCTCTAATCACTAATCAGCTCGCACGCCTGTGTAGCAGTGGTGAAGGGTCCTGTGTCCAGGACCGTGTGCAGAGTTGTGCTGTGCTTCATCACACGAGCCGGTATCCCTCACCTGTTCAGCACCACGGACAGAGACATGTCGCTGCCACATCGGCTGGCCAAGCATCTCTAATCACTAATCAGCTCGCACGCCTGTGTAGCAGTGGCTCATGTAAAGGGGAAACAAAGAAGGGGCCTCTTTATACGTTGGGTCTGGCTTCACAGCCGTTTCAGGATCTTCCAATATTGACATGCACCCTTAAAAGAATCACTAAGACAAATCAACAGTTAACACCTAGAGAAACTGTTCTCAGTCCAGATGTATTCACTAAATATCTAACTATACAGTTAGAAAATCGGAAGAGGAATTGCTCTGGATAAGAGATCAAATCTGGCTGCGTTCCAAATCGCATTTTTTTTCCACACCACCGAGCACGCACACGATGTTCACATCTTAAGTGCTTTCCCAGATCTCAAGAACCCCAAAAAGTGTGTGCTCAAGCACGCAGATGCGTACTTGAAAATGAAAACATGCAGCCCACGTAATTTGTTTATTTTCACTTTCCCTACAACTGGTTCGACAGTAAAACCAGTTGCTCCACTCGAAACTTTAAAACTGTTCAAAGGTTTACGCTGGCAAAGACAGAAAAGTCTAAGGAGTTGCAGACGGATTTTCCAAGCCGCTTCAACGTTTTCTGTAATTGTTTCGGTGCACTGTTCGAGAACAGACCTGTAACATTGAGAATGATGTACTTGGCTCAGTTTTACCCTGACTACCTATCCCAAAAGAAGCCGGTGCACGTCAGCAGTTTTATGTTTCACACTAACTGTGCCATTTAACATTCACTGATCTTGGTACCCAATGCAAAAGAAGCACACCAGAGAAAAGATTTCCAATAATGGCTGAATTTCTGCAGATGGACAGTGCTGATTCGTGGTTCTCTTGGTATTTATTTAGCTACATCAGAAACATTGTGTCATATCTTTGACGTTACGTACATTACGTACATTATTTACGACTCCAGACATTACCGTCAATGTCTAATGAATGTCTAGATGTTAATCTTTCAACAAAAGGCATTTATTTTCACTTTTTTATGAAACATGTTTGGCAAAACTGAATCTCAGTTTGTATGATTTCATGCGCCTGTCTAGGAAGATGCCATTTCTGGATCGAACTTAGATGGAGCTAGCTGCACACTGCCCCTTCAGGGGCAAAGCGCAGGGTACAAGGGCTCTCCAAAATCTCAGAGAGAACTCACCCTTCGCTCTCCTAACCGTTCACATCAGACGCCCACATCGCCATCACTTCACCACACATAGCACTGTCCCCCTCACATCTCCACTGATAACTCCTCTCTCCCCTTAACTGCGAGGTTCTGCAGCCACAGAACCAGATGTATGACAACTGTAAACGGCTTTTTTTTTTTTTGGAGGATCCCAAAAACACCCGCTCTCGGGTGAAAACGGTTGAAAATGGTGCCGTACCCAAACAAGATTGATTGAACGATCGAATTTCACAGTTTTCCTCATGATAAGAAATAATCCTGAAGACCATGTATTTCTGTGAGGTTTATCTCTTAATGGCTGATTCTGCATAATCAAAGGGAAATTTCTACTGATATCTGGAGGGTTTTTTTTTTTTTTTGCATTAAACAGAGGCTTTTAGAGGAAAATGTTTAATTCCTGTTTTCATTAAGCAAGATCATGCCCATTTAAATGGCATAATGACATGGCTTTCAAGTCCTCAATTGTATTACTTGTAATTGCTCTTTAAATCATATATGTAAATCCCAAATGCTGCAATAAAAATTGATGCCCATTAACAATACTTAATAGTAATCCGATTTAATGTTCTACTCGAGAAACAAACTGGCAGGCGTAAGGCTAAAATCCCACCTTCTAAATTTTGGCTTTGTCTCCTTTTTTCTCTCCAACAGGAAACGAATGGACGGACTTGAATACCAAGCATCTGGAATGCTTCAAACAGCCACTGAACAAAGGTCATTAAAGGCTGGGCTGCCGTAAAACAAAGCGCCTCACTTAAATTAATCTTGGTTCAAATGCATCGAGAAATGTCAACACCGACAGGTTGTGGGTTCGGTCCTGATAACTCATTTGAGAATCATCTGTGCTTCTTGGCACTCTAGCTGTCCTGAGATGTGCTTGAGGAAAATTGCTTTGTAATGGACTGAAACCCTGCTGGCGGGCACACTTGTTTGTCAAGAGAGACAGAAAATCTTTCATACTTATTTACTGTATAAGTTCTAAAATTATCAAAAGAGTTGCTAAAGGTCACTTTAATAGACCTATTTTGTATATTTTTGACTGAGCTGTATCTTAAATGCTCAAAAAGTAGCTATTAATGCAACGCTATTGTTGGAAACAGATTAAATGTTAAAGTTGGTGCATCGTATTTTTTGGGTGGATTTTTTACTGAAAGACAAATTTGGAAGTGCATGCCAGAGGACGAGGTGGTGGTAGGGGTACGGAAGGGGAAATCATCTCTTAGTGTGGATGATGTCTGTTTATGTACTTTCTTATTTATTATTAACTTCCTTAATAAAGATTGTAATTATTCTACCTTGTGTGCCTGCCTGCTGCTTAGTGGGTCGGGGTGGATCATGTCACTTGGATGGGGCTGGGGAATTCGTCAGTAGGGGTATCATACCAATCCCCACGTGACGAAATGTTGGCACAGTCTGCAGGATGCCCCCATTAGTTCATTCACCACAACATTACACACGGTGGAGGCAGAAGCAGGCAGCTTGGAAGAACAGATTCCCTTTGGGAAAAACTTACCCATAATACCACTGTTCCATGGCTTATTCGCGGGCGCCCTGGAGGAAGAAGGGACTACCGGCCTGCTGAAGGAAACGCTGAGGACCCGGAGCATGACTGAGGACGTGGCGATTTTGTCTCCGCCACTCCGGATCTCTCCGGTCTCTGAGAGGTCAGGCACAGAGACTTCCCCTGCAGAAGTTTCAGCATCTTGAGGCCTCATTTTTGGCCAGGTTACTCCAATTCCGGTAATAAGAACAAAGTCAGGGGAGGGGTGAGGACCTGGGGATCTGCTTATCGAACCTGCAGGAGGGCGCCAGGAGCGGTGGCTGCAGGTGAACGACGGCGTGCAACCGGCGGCGAGGACCTACCTGGAGTAGACATGGGCAGGAGGTGGTGCCCTGTGCTGGTTGGGAGGTGTACCTGCTGCAACGAAGTGGAGAGAAAAGTACAAATTGGGCTAAATAAAGGAAATTGATAATGGCTGGCAGCCCTTATCATGCTGCGTATGTACAAAGAGACGGAAGAGACCGGAGGGACTCAGGAAATCTGTGGTGTCCAAGCAGTCAGGAAGGCTTTCCATGCAACGGGGAAAACAAACCAAAATCTTCATGGCTCATATGCGTGCGTGTGTAAGCTAAATGCAGGAACGGCTGCCTAGACATTTCTGTGTCTATTTAGGCGGGGTGGCGGGGTGGCGGGGGGGCGGGGGGGCGTGAAACAGAGAGGAAGAGCCTGGAGTCCATGTGTGGCGAAAACAAAGCACCAAAATTGCTTCTATTCAACGGCGGCTTGGGGAACCGGGATTCAGTCTCGCCACCCCTAGTTTCTCTGAATACACGTGTTGTATGAGTGCATGTGGGAGGGCTTGATAAAACTTCAGTTCTGTTGGGGCGCGAATGTGAGGGAGAGGGGCCTGTTAGACGATCTGGCGATCAAACAACAGTCCTTTGATTACGTGTGCTGTGTAATTGTAGAGCCATTTAACTTGAGAGAGGTCTCTACCTTAAAGCTATGCTTGTGCAGTGTTCAGTAATTACTTTAGTCGTAAGTGCTGCGGGGGGGTTGAGGAGGATGATGGGCGGACGTGTGAGGAAGAGGGGTCATGGTAGTAAGAGGGGTTAAAGGGGGAATCAGCTCCTAGTGTAGATGTAGAGTGTTTATGGATTTTTTATGTATTGTTAAATGCTTAATAAGGATTGTAATATTTGCCTCAACTTGTGTGTCTGTCTGCTACTTGGGTCAGGTTGGATGCCCCCCCCCCACCCCCCACGTGACAGCTACTTAAACCTAAAATGTTTCTTAGCTACCCTAACTGCATAAATTAGTGGAATGCTTTCAGCTGTGTCCGTTGCCTTGAATGAGAGTGCCTGCCAATTGATACCGAGCTAATTGTATCCAACATAAATTAACTTTTAAGGCTGGCTCAAGCTCTCAACTGTGACCAGCACAGGATAAAGGGAACATTAAGATGGATATGCTTATTAATGTATTCCTGTGCGAGAGGGAGTTTCAATGAAGATTCATGATAAACCCACCAGAAGGCTCACACAGGGGTTTCCTGCATTTCAGACAGAAAACTACTTCGCGCAATCAAACATACCAGCTATGGATGTAACAGCGCAGGAGTACGAAAATATATTTTGCGCTACAAAAATCACATCAAAAAGCAGTTCGTTGTAACAGGTGTCGGGAGCAGATGGACCCGGTTGTCATAAGCGGAACCTTAAACGCCTGTCTGCTGCTCCCATGGTGCACTAAACCAGTTTCACTGAAAGGTGTGCTTCAGAGTGTGAATCGTCCTCCATTCTTCCACTCTCTCCCGCTCGCGCTCTCTCTCTCTCTCCCGCTCTCTCTCTCTATATAAATTTGGGCAAAATCTGCAAAGGAACATTTTGAAAATTAAACTGAGTTACACAAAGATGATAACACAATCAATTTCAATGCAAGAGTTTGGCCATTAAAACCACAATTAATTAAACTACAATTTGAAAGACTTCACAACAAATCCCCAGAAAAAAGACTGGCAGATGGCTCTGAGTGAGTGTTTGTGTTTGTGGGAGGGAGGCACAACCACTGCTCTGATTCTCTGCTGTTTGTCTTGATAACCCTCTTTTTATTTAACCTCTTTCTGATATTACTTTAATATACATAGTACACACACCGGCTGAGCCGAGGAACTGTGGCGGGAAACAACAGAAGCCACTGTTAGGAAAGACTGAATCGTCTAATTAACCTTGGCGTGACAGTCTTATCGAGAACAACTCATAGGGCCAACAGCTGCACACTTACACCTGTATGGGGTTTATAATGAACTAAAGCTAAGTGCTCATAGCAGGGGTACAACAGCAGCGTCCCTCCTGGGATTCTAATCAGCAAACAACTAGTTTCAACTTAAGGGCCTTATCCTCATCCTGTCCTTCATTCTGTCTGGTACAGGGACAGAGATGACAGTAGACTGAGGAAGGAACATGGTAGTCAGTGCAGTAGATTTCAATTTTCTCAGTCTCCATTGTCATGTTGCTGCCAGCATCTTGGAGGGATATTCGAGACAGTAAAAAACTGCGATCAATGCAACAAATTCCCTTACTGTAATTCTGGGGGACTTACCAAGTGTGGAGTGCAGTCTTCCTTCTTTGATCAGGTATCTGTTTGAAGGGTATTTTGCTAAGTGTTGCCTGGAAAGACTTACAAGAGTCAACATCTCCTTTCGCAAATTCACCGGAGCTCTCAAACACGGAGAAAGACATTGTCGATGTTATCAGACCATCAGGAAGCTCCGAGAGAACTTACCAACAAAAGCACGTCGCGATCTGAAGTTGTGCGGTACTGTGGGCAATGACACCCAGATTTAGCAGATTACTCTTTGTTGTATACTCCCAGATATTTGAAATAAAACTATGATGCTGTGATCCATCCATTGTGTAGAATTCTGTGCAAATGGCACATGATTAGCTTTGTCTAAGATTAGCCTTTACGTTTCTGGAAGACATAGCTGCCACACATAGAGGGTGGAGGTGGAATCAGCCGACTAATATTGCATCTTCAGTATTTTTGTTGGCACCACCCGCTGGTGGTGCCACTCAAATGAGTTGGGCCATGATGGGTCTATCAGTAGGCCCAGTAAGGATTTATTATAGAGCCTCTTTAGACCTGTTTCATATCAATGCAAAGCCGACGGCTTTCAAATCTAATTCCCAATTCTGAATCTTGTATGATGATTTCTACACAAAATGTCTAAAACATACAATGAAGTTCTCTCAATATGTGCATGACTAGACCTGCAGATTTTACTCAGACAATAGAAAAAGTATTAGACAAAGAGTTTATCTTAGAAGTAGAGAAAGTTTAATTGCCAAATCCTTCATAAATCTCTTCTGCATGGTTTTTCCAGCTGGGAGCTACAACAGCGACACACATTCTAAGGTTCCTCACCTGACTAACGGTCCTCTTTCTTCACCCGATGACAAGAGGCAGGCCTATATCAAAATGTGGAGCGTAGAAGACAACCACACAAGTACAGTGCATTCAACAGGATTTACCACGCACCTTTAGACACCTGCCATTTCCTTGAGAGACATACTTTGCATAGATTGTTGGGGGTAGTTTGGGGTTGTTTGGGGTAGTTTGTGGTTGTTTGGGGTAGTTTGTGGTACCGATGTTGGAGATCGTCTCAGGAGTCAGGACGAAGGGACGGGAATTTGAGTTTCAGGTTTTTCCGTTTGTCAGATGTCTGAATCTGCATAATGAAGTGTTTCAAAATGCAGGGAAAAGGCACAGCGAGGTGAGAAAGGTAGTGATGCTATTCTCATCCGCCACCAGAACTGGCGTCGCCCTGTCAACTCCAGAGAAGCCATTAAGGGCTTTGCAAACAAACGAGGGCAAACTTCGTCGGCAAGCTCGGATCCATACAGCAGCAGGAATCGTGACTCCATCCAATTGCAGTGTTTCACAAGCTCCAGTGCGAACCTCACATTCGCGGTGAGATGTAGGCAACTGAAATCAATTTCATCCAACTAAAAAAGAAAAACAGAGTGATTAATTGCAGCATGACCTGGGAGAGGGTTTGCATTCGTTTTTCACTCCCTGAGAGGTCCGTAATCCCACCTTTTAAGGTTGATAACAAAGGGTGGGTCAAAGGCGTTCCCAACATCGGTTGTGTGTCGATTGGTGTTAATTACAGAACGCTAGTTCGCGCTTTGTTGGTTTCACTTGCACGTTTGTGGTGCCCCAGTTCCAGTCCAATGCTTGAAAAGCTCCCTATTAATTAGAGTTTATGACAGTCGTTTCCTGCCATTGAGACCAATCCATCCTTAGTGCCAGAAAAATAAACACTAGGACTAATAGAATTGCCAGTGTTTACTCATCCCTGCAAAAGGCCCCTCTGAAATGTGCCAGGAAACTCTGGGCAAGGAGAGCTGATTATTGCCTTTCAGGCAAAAAAAAAAAAAAAAAAGCTTCTCTGGGATGAGAAAGCAATTGAATTGGCTGGTATTTATCAGGCTTGTAAAGTCTATTGATTTGGAGTGCACGCTTAGTACATACAATGGAAACATTGTTCCTGGGCTTAATGGTTAAATGTTCAGTGACATGTTCCACAAAGTGCATAATTATTGGATTGCCCAGTAGACGTGTTTATAAAATTTTTGACTGAACGTTAATTTTGGACTGAAAATTACATTTTTGACAACCTGAGAAGCCTGTGTTAAAGGTTGTCAAATTCTCCTTTATAAGAGCCTGTTCCGAGCACATACCTTCAGTACACTTTGATCTATGAGCAATCTGTGCACTTATTTTTAATGAGCCATGTTGTTATTCTCACTCCTGTTGTCGTATTTCACATTCTGTTTACATGTGTTTGAAATTCGGCTGGAAGAGTTTCAATTAAAATTTGATACATTTTCAAACGGACACTCCGGCTTTCCAAGGCTTGCCCTGTCGTACAATGCTAACAAGATTAATGGATTTGATTTATGGAATGTCAAAGACAGCGCTCTGATGACATACGCAAAACGTACTCATCTATTTGCGAAGAGCAAATAATGGCCTCTCCAATCAAATAGCTCCGTGGGATTAAACATATTTGCAAATGAGAACATGCTTTTATTAATGACTCCTTGGTTTAATGACAAATAATTTCAAAGTGAGTGGATATACAGTATATATAACAAAACACCATGAGCAGAACATCAGAAAAACTAAACAAAGCCTTTTTTTCGACACTAAGTACACTGCGTGCTGTGAGGGTAGCAAAACAGCAGCAAAATCCTAGTTTTGAACAACATACAAAAAATCCCCATTTTTACTCTTCAGCTTCAACCAGAGTCTCAGAAGAACAAGAACCCCCACGGTCACATCAGGCTCCCGTGTAACTCAATCAAACGGCTCCACACCGATCTCAGTGGGCAAGTGCAAACGTGAGGATCTCGGCGTGGCAGCACAATGACATGCTCAGATATTTTTACAGACATCCTCCGCTCACGAGAGCCATTGTCTGACGCCCAACCAAAAATACTCGTCTCTCGCGTATGTGAACAATCGCAAGTAGGAGCGGATGGATTTCCAAGAGGCCTAAAGGACAGGAAAGCTGTCTGCCACAGCTCTGTCCGCGATTAACGGTAGCACCAAAAAGCCTGGCGCTGGGGGAATGTGGGAGTCAACGCTATCTCCACAGCGCTTCTACACAGGGCAGTTTATTTATTATACGTTCTATATATCAACATCCAAGTCGACATTTAGATGTTAAGTGATTTCTGTGGGTTGAGATCATGTTCTCCGTTTGCTGTATACAAGAAAAACGTAGGTTGTCGTACGGGTAATCATAAATTTGGCGTGATTGTTCCCAACCAGTAGTCTATGAGGAAATTGCAGAGAGTTTGCTGGAAAAAGAAATAAGCTTAATAACATCCTCTCCAAGAAAAGGTACAACAAAAATCAATTTTGACCAGATTTTTTTCGGTTGCATTCCACACTCCCCCCCCGTTCTCCTCTCGATTGGCTCAGTCAACACAGCAGCCTGCCTGAGCACAGACTGAGCCTTTCCAGCTGAACATTGAGCTGTCCTGCTCGTGTCATTAGCTAAAAACCAGGAGTAGACAGCGGCAGCTTACAAAGTGCTGACCGGGCTGGGGTGGGTTAAATGGGCTTTATCAGCCAAAATACCAAACCGAGAATTACCGTGACAACGGTGCAGACTCTACCTTGAACTTGGAAAGTCCAATATTAAAAAATAATTTTTGACTTTATGCTGCAAACGTTTAAACTTAATCTGGAATCACACCGTGTTGATTAGCCACTGCTGAATTTAAACGTTTCATTGCTTGGTGGCATTTATTTTAAATAGGGAATTAATTATTACGGGTACCTCTAATTGCCTCACATTGGTTTGAGTTATGTGAAGAATTTAGCATTGCCAGCAACAAACGGAACAGCCTGTGATGCTTTCGTTTGTCCACGTATCTTAAAATACATTAACTAAAAAATTGTTTTAAGAGGTCTATGCTTGCGAAAGTTTAAAAAAATAAATAAAATAAATAACTTTGTGTTGGGTGGCAGGCATTTATGTTGCTTTACATTGAGGTCAATTTCTTATTTTTGAAGTGGCAACCTTCGTCAATACACTCAAAAGTTACAAACCACTGGTTTATACAATTGACATATTGCGAACAACATGTCTTATTGCTATACATCAGACTCAGATAAGCTTCCTTATGACACTTTGTAAATTATCCAACAGTGTAATGCTAGCTTATTTTTTCCCATTGCTTTAATTCAAGCATGTTCTTATCGCTTTTTGCCATCTATTTCAGTCAGGCATAATTTTAAAAAACTTGCCAACGCAAGCAAGCCTCATGCTTAATGAAGGCTCCAAACATGCTTATCTGAATTTAAGATGCAAATCAAACAGGAATTTTTAAACTTGACTTCATGTTTCATGTTTCCACTTGTTTCGAGGAGCGGCTGATTCAAACCTCGCTTCGTCCTCTGTCTCTTGACGTCAGCAATCTTCCTCAAAAAATTAATCCTGCATTATCGAAAGCTCGGCAAGTACTGCATAGGCCTGTCAGAAACACTGATTTGGCGTTTATGTAAATGGGGCGCATTGTGAAAATGAAGGAAGCAACAATGAATCTGACACCTCACTCTTCGGTGAGAACTCTAAGGCATCGGAAACTTATCCCTTTTTAGTCACACGTTTTTATTTAAAAAGAGAAATTAATTTCTTATATTCATTTACATTTCCTTTCTTTCTTTTTCAATTTTAAACTTCCTTTAAAACAAATGCATTGTGTCATTTGCCCTTTTTAATTTTTATTTGAGTGAAAGCATGCATTTCATTTTGTTACAGTTACATTGTCACGGTAATGTAATAACCACGAATAGCTGGAAATGAAGCAGCCTACGTGTTATGCATACAGTTACTTGTGCTTTGTGAGACACAGAGAAAATAGAGATGAATTGGTTTTCTGTCGGCATAAATATAATGTTTTATCATTATCCAGGCGTTATCCACTGGGAGCGTTGTGTTGGATGATCGTTGCGTTTTGTGAATCACTTAACCCTCTCGAAAAATGTATTTCTTCCAGGTCTGGGTAATTTTTAATAGCAGTCAGCTTTGTAACCCAGTCATTTTAAAATAGGAACTGACTGTAGCGACATTTCTAATAGTCTGACTCCTCAAGAGCCTCTCTTCATACATGCACAGTATAACAAGGAGTAATAAATAACTTACTGTCGAGCCAGCCAAAAGTGCCTCGCTCGGGAACAACGCTCGGTCCACAGCATCTCAGATGAGACACCAGACCTGGCCAAAGGGTTCTGAATGCAGGGTCACCACCTGACCACCTCCATCAACGTTTCTTCCGAGACGTCTGGAGGTTATTGCAGTGTGAGCAAAAAAGTCGTTAATGGATCCATACAGTACTGTTCAAAATTCTTAGGCACCCAAGCTCTTTTGCATAAATGTATTCCCTGATGTTTATTTTTTTGCATTAGTGTGTCAGTAGACAAAAAAGTAATTTTTAGAATGTTTCCAAACATTCATAGCCGGAAAGAATAACAAGAAGTTCTGCAACAGATGGTATGACCTCCACAGAGCCCTGATCTCAACATCATTGAAGCTGTCTGAGATTACCTGGACAGACAGAAGCAAGCGAGACAGCCAAAGTCTGTTAAAGAACTTGGAAAGTTATCCAAGATGCTTGGAACAATCTACTTGCCTGATTGTCTTATAAAACTGCACGACAGTGTGCCTAAGAGAACTGATGCAGTTTTAAAGACAATATAGATTTTTAAATTATTATTATTTTATTCATTTTTGTGTTTTTTTACTGTTTGCTGCTCTTCATAGCATTTATTTTATATTTTATCATTTTGGAAAGCGTCTAACTTAGATGTTCCGAACACGGCTTCTTACACAGAACTCCGTATTTTCCGTCAAAAGCAAACACATCAGCAGAAGTGTTAAGTACCCACATTAATCAAACTCAATGCTACAAAAACACATATTTATGTTCATTCAAAAAACATTTCACCAATATCAGAATTTAAATTAATGTATGTCATTTTCTGCTACTCAATAATTACTTTCACCCAAAACAAAACAATGTATTTTTATTTTTTTTAAGGCATAATGAAGTCATGCTAAATGGCTTCCTGCTAAATGTAATGTGTTAAAATACTCTGTGGATTATTTGCTATATTTAATTGGGCGTCCCTGACCAACACTGCATATATAATGTATATTAGAATGATTATTAGAATAAAACAATTTTTTTGGCTATGTTAACATTAACAAATTACTATGCTACCTTCTACTAACATAGACACGTTCCTTTTTGAAATACAAAATAGGTTGTTCTGCCCAAGAACCCAGAAATATCTGAGCAGATCTGCTCAAATCTAACAAAATAAATATTATGAAAGCACGCAGTCAGATTTTAATTGTCTTTTTTCTTCAGATGCAGAACTGCGCGTTTCAGGTTGAGTACTTCCTCCTCTCATTTATAAAAATTGTTTTCGTGTGTCATTTCTGCTGAAAAAGCCTCGTCTCTGTATGACACATCCAGCCATTCTTGAGGTTATGCTAAGCAACTTCTGGTTTGTTTAGTCAGGGCCTGTACCTGACTAAACAAAGCCCCACGAGAAAATGGTTGCTGTTCTGAAGGAGAAGTAACGGGAGCATGGACCAAAAGATGTGGGAGTGGCTCGATAGTGGGAGTGGCTCGGAGTGGGAGTGCTTCGATGGTGGGAGTGGCTCGATAGTGGGAGTCAACCAAGAGGGGCAGGCCCTGTAAACTCATTCTGAAAGTAAAGCGGAAAAGGGCCACGGTGGCCCTACTGGAGAATGACAGGTCCCACCAGAAGGCCAGGCAGGACCTCCAGACGTGGGTGGAGGCTGCAGCCAAGGAAGCGGGCTCCAAGAGCAGTTACAGCGAGAGGAAGCGGGCTCCAAGAGCAGTTACAGCGAGAGGAAGCGGGATCCAAGAGCAGTTACAG
>JAOVYW010049331.1:0-24527 GCA_025775045.1 Hiodon tergisus
GTAAACACATAACAAATCACCACAGTCACACAAGTAAACACACTTAACAACAGTCCAATGTTTTGCATTGCAAAAAGACACTATAACCCCCACCCCCCCTTCGCTGTAGTTTGTCAATGATTCTTCAATTGGCTGTTAATGAAGCACTGTTAATCTGCAAATTCTGTAGGATTTTCAGGGGGGGAAAAAACTCTTATGTAACAACGTCCGTGATCACTTTCTTGTGCCTACTGTTGAGATGCATTTTCAATGATGGGAACAATTAAGGGATTACGTGTATTTTCAGCCTCACAAACTCAGCAGAAGCATGACAGAGAAAAAGCACATGCTTGATAGCGTGTTAATCCCGAGTGGTTTTAAGACAACAGAACAACAAACCAGGGAATGTGCCAGGGAAAGGGAGAGATTGTGTTGTGCGGCAGTGAAATACGCAAGGAAAACAGAAATCCCAGTCATAAAACTTTAAAGGGCAACAAAGCAAGCAGCGTTAAGGTAGACAGAATCCAGGTGGCCTCTGTGCATGAGGTCACCCGGAGCCCGTAATTAGAGGAGGTTAAACCTTCGCTAAGAACAACGCATTAGTGAATCGGAAGGGTCTGCGTCTGCCCAGAATAATTCGGACACACATTCCCCACACAGCTCTGCCGTTAGCTCATAGCCACTTGCGATTATCTACTTCACCGCATGAACAGCCAGTGTTGTCACATTGTATAGGTCTGTCCGTATCTCCGTCGCATGACAGACCATAGGCAGACTCATTGGAATGCCAGGTCGTAAGGCCAGTAATACATTCAGACTTTTAGAAAGATTGCATTTGATTGAACCCTATCGTGATTTAGCAAAAATAAAACATGATAAAGAGCAATGTACCTCAAGTGTCACTATGTCACATTGCAAAGCCTTCTCAAAGATGAATAAGTTAACAAATTGCAAGTCAACAAATTAAATATCTCTATGAAACATGAAGAAACTCAAACACGTAGGGATAAGCTGTGATTCAGATCCGGCAACAGAGTTAAGAATAAGCATGCGTTAATTGTCAGAGAAGGAAACAAGGACATCTGATTTTATAAACGCTGATGTCGTGAACTCAACTCTGTGACTCAGCTTCCATTCATATGCAGCAGAATAACACGAGACGGACGTGGCTTTAAAAAAAAAATCCAATCAAGATTTGCACGGTTGGCGAACATTGGTTTAGAAAGACTTAAGCTCTCTCTGACTTCCCTAAAGCCATCACAGGGGAGCGGCAGAGGAGATAACGCGGTGTTTTCGTCCAAAGTAGTCCCGGGAAAACGACGCAGTTGGATTAAATCAGCGGGACGCGCACACTATCGCAGATCAGAGGGAAATGAACAGCACCGGCTCACGCATCCGCATATCTTCCATGTTGGCTCAAACACATGTTGGCTGCCCACGCACGGTGGCATACAAGCCTTCGCCAGGCTTTTAAAAATGTTTTGTTTGAGGCTACGCGTGGGTGCAAGTAGGTTCTCTGATTACAGGAGCGTGAAAGGCTCCGTTTCCAGTTTTATGGCTTAAACTAAAGTGTGTGCTTAGTCCCACTAAAGGTCAAAACATTAAGACTTGCAGACAAAGGGCTCCGATCTCAACAATTTAACCCAACGCGTTGGGCAGTTCTAAACGTGGCCCATTTATAATTCCACAATAATAATTAACATTTAAAAGTATCAGGAATATGCTCTAATTTACTCCAATTATGCTCATTGCCCGTGTGTGTGTGTGTGTGTGTGTGTGTTTATCTCAGTGAAACTGAGATGAGATAAATCTTACAATAAATGATTAAATTAAACACTTCATAATATTATCTAGCTTTTGAGTCGGGGCCACATGTTTTAAAAAAAAAAAAAAAAAAAAAAACAGCTAGATAGAGTGTCTGTCCACTTTGGGCTTCTGTGTGACTGAAATAACCTAGCTCCTGTTCTGAGCCGTGGCCGGTGTGTCAATCAGCACACAACACAGTCCTGAAGCCTTATTCAAAGATAGCACTTTGAGTAATGGCCCTGTCATAGACCAACATGCACCTGCAACGTGTGCGGTGACTGAAGAGTAAATAACAAAAATAACACAGCGTGTATAAACTGAATCATTTAATCATTTTCTTTAAAATGTATGTTTTTCTTAATAATTAATTGCTGGGTTTTCAGTCATCTTTTATCAACCTGTTTATATATTTCAAGAAATGTCATTGAGGAGTACAATTAATTATTTATACATACACACATGCACGTATTTATATTTATATATATTAGGCAAACGTTGGAAATGTTAGACAACACATATGATGACAAGGCACACTTAATGTGGCCACCTGTTGCCGAACACCCCGGAGGGAAAATTCCACCAGTGGATAGGGTCACAGTGGGCACTGCATGTCAAAGGCACGTCACATGTAGGATCCTCTGATACCACCTCCTCCACACGCCTCTATTTAAAGCCAGCTCTTTGCTTCGGGAGGCTGCAGAAGGATTCATTTGTTCAGCACCTTTTCTCTTCTTTTCTCCTCTGATATTCCTCCAAAAGACAGGGCCGAGGGAATATGACCACCACGGTCCAGGAGGGTCGGCCCTTCACCAGGGCAGTTAGAAAGATAAAATGCGCCGCGATGGTCAACAGTCTAGCTAAGAGCTGGCAGAGCTGGGCCAACGAACACTCAGTCAAGCAGGAGACCATCCCCTCCGGATGGGTACCCGATTCTATCGTTGAAGAAAACTCTGAGGCGAGGGTTCCCGTGACAGCTCGCGCTGTGGAGGCCGGCGGCGATGACAGCAACAAGATCAAAACGAGTACGGTGACGAAGACCATCTCGCCCAAGAGGAGCGACTGCGGCAACGACCTGGTGAGCTTCATCAAGGAAAAGATTGACTCCAACCAGCTGGCGCCAGAGGACGGGCGATCCTTCCTGGGCAACGAATCACCCACCAGAAGGCGCCACTGTGGCTCTAAAGCCAGAGGTGCCCTGAAAGCTTTTAACCAGATGGGAAAGGAGGAACCCAAGCTGGGCTCGCGCAGCAGTAGCCTGGACACGGAGGACAGTGGCCTGGGGGAGGAGTCGGGCCTCAGCGATATCAGTGACCACAAGAGCGGTCAGAATGACAAGTATGAGAAGAACAAGATGACCAAGCCCAAGGTAAAGCCACTTATGTGTCGTTCTCCTTTTGTGTTCGTGTGTGTAAAATTTTTTATTGATTGCTCTAAATTAAACTTTAGTTAAAAAATCTCAGCTAAAAGTCGATCTTCGATTAAAGTAATTTATGACAAGTGTAAAATTAAATGTATTTACTTACCCTCATAAGTATAATTTATTGTCAATTTGGAATCTCAAGATCCCGTATTTCTGTCCATCGCTATGCTGTAAGAATTGTTAAAACAGAATAGTTTAAACCCTTGTCAGAGGGCTGTTAACTGATTCAAAAGTATTTCACCAATTCTAAAAATTCTAAATAGATTAAACAAGGTCAATTCTTGGCAGTTATAAATACTTTTTGGCAGCTGAGAATCTATCTTGTGTCAGTGACATACGCCTCTGATCCACAGATCAAGGTGACCACAATGGGGGACCTGAAGAGCAAGTGGCAGCAGTGGTCCAACCAGCACGTCGAGGGCCAAAAGCTGAACCCCTTCAGCGAGGAGTTTGACTACGAGCACGCTATGGCCGTGAGACTGCAGAAGGGGGACAGCGGCTACGGGCGCCCCAAAGAGGGCTCAAAAACGGCTGAGCGTGCCCAGAGAGCCCAGAGGCACATCCACAAAGAGATGGACGAGATGTGCTACATCATCAGAGACATGGGCCTGAGGGACAAGGAGGGCAGGATCTACATGTCTTTCGGGAGGCTGTTTGACCGCTATGTCAAGATCTCGGACAAAGTGGTTGGAATTTTGCTGCGCTGCCGCAAGCACAAAATGGTGGACTTTGAGGGGGAAATGCTGTGGAAGGGGCAGGATGATGATGTCATCATCACGTTGCTTGACTGACGCTGAAGTTGAACGTTTACAAGTGCCTTTCGAACGCTTCTCGTACCTAGCTACAGACCAAGAACGCATTTCTGCATCTAACCTTATGTGCCTTGCAATGTGAATGTTGCACTAGAAATGCGCTAACAAATCATAGTGGCTGTGTGCATTTTTAGATCTTAAAGGTCAACTTAGAACTTAAAGTTAAATTGGTTACGGCAAAATAAAGTTTCAAATTTATTACATATTTTGAATAGAAAACGTTCAGGTTGACCTTAAGCAAAGTAGTAGTACATGAATGGGCATATATTTTAATGTAAGAGTTATACTTGAAGCGTAAATCACAGTGCCTCTTTTTTCACTATTTTATTATTAGGCATTTTAATTTTAATCCTTTATTTAGGCACAAAACCTGAGATTCGCTACTAATTAATGTTTGACTGTAATTCCTTTGTTATTGTGTTTTGTGGTTGCTTGACGTTAAAATTTCTTTCAAAGTGAAAGCACATAACCTTCTTACAGAAGGGCTTTTAAAATTTTATAGTAATTGTTGGAACATGTGTAACTTTCTTGTGTGCTTATTTAAAAAAAAAAAAAAAAACAAGTAGCTTGCTTTACTTTGGATGGCACTTTGGTTTTTTCACGGGACGCCAGCAGTATAATGACAACAGTTTCAGGTTGCCTGTAATCTAACGACCAGCTAAGAATGTGTCACATAGTTCCCTCAATGGAAAAAGCGGACACACTTGGCTGTTGACTAGTTTGATCCTTCCACTTCAGGGTTAAAATGTCACTTTTGGTTTTATACCAAAGCTTGTGAATGCGCTGGAACCCTATCCAATCGTGTGACCCTATTACAGCTTGACCCCCGGGACACCGTCCAGACGCAAGTGTCCACAGTGTTGTCACTGAAGATCTAATGAGCGTTCTGATAGCTTTGTTTTCAGTCACCCTTAACCAATGCGTATCAGCGAGAGACTTAACAGACTAGAAAAGATTCCATTTGTAAAGGAGTCACAAATAGACACAAAAATGCAACTGCAAAAATCTTTAATTTTTTTTTTAATTAACGGTTTGAACAGTTTAACAACAACATCAAACTGTGAGTTTTTCAACGATAATATAGTTTCTTAAATAATTCAGATTTACATTTATTAAATTATTTTTTAATAAACCCATAGCCCATGCCTGAACCCGTGTTCAGATCTCTCCACAACAAATCATAAAATAAGTGAGCACATTTGGACACTGCTACTCCACGCCTCAGGAGAGGTGTCTGATATGTTTAGATTGACTTTCAGACATCTATTTTAGCAAAATCCTTTCACCCCCAAGCCTGCTTCTCTTTCAGAAACTTTTAAATCTCCCAACATCTCAGACTACTGGTGTAGTCAGTGAAAAGCAAAGGGGGAAAATCCCTTTTTACAATTAAATAAATATAGATTGTATTGAGAGAGATCATTGAAACTATCTGCTTTTCAACAATTCATGGATATGATCAACATTTTTGGTCTCTACGTTATAGTGTAAAAGGCCCTTAACTGTGATATTTAGAAATGTGACCATTGCCAACATGCATAACATATTACACACCTGAAAATGCTTTAAAAACTAAAACAGCAGACAGACATGTAATTATGGCTTCAGATTTAATGGAAGTTTCAGTTCTGTTAACTGACCACTGCTATTATAACAACATTGGGCCAATTTCACAGGTTTTTTGCTTTTCTTCGATTGTATTATTTTGTAATGAGGAACATAACAGTACATAAAAATAGAATATTATGCTGTCAAAAATACATTTAGGCAATATAAGTATGCTTGTAACGTGCAAGCTTTTAATTGTTTTAAGGGTTTTGAATTCAATAAATGATTCAATATTTACTTTGGATACGATAATGTATGAAAATGGCTCCTTAACATTCAAAATATACACGGCTATACCATTAACCGATAAACCATAGAATACAGTGTATTTGAGAGGTTGGTTAATCAAGAGCGAAAACCATATGTAAAACTGCTAAAAATGTGTTTTCCTCATTGGAGTAAAAAACTAAAGCAAAGTTACACTTCATTGTATTGATAATATTTAATGCAAATAACCATACGTATGTGTAATGCTGCAGAAAAGTTTAACTGAATCGCTATCTAAATACTTCTTGGGACAGCTTGCTATAGGTGGATAGGTCAATCGAAACCTAGTTGTAGTTTTGTAGATCAATAGCAAGAACAGTCATATACATTTAGTTATAATGGATACTATTACTTAAAGTTTGATTTAATATTCCACAGATTAACTTAAAACAATCATTAATTTGATTAATTTGGAGAAAATCATAATTGAGAAATTAATTATGTAGACTGAACAAACAGCTGTCAGAATTTTGACTAGACTCCTTAATTCCAGCAGTCAACCATAATTTATAAATAAATCAATTAGAATAAAATTATTTTAAAATACGATTTATAAAAGGATCTTCCCTTTTTCTTTCAAATCACATGTATTTCAATTACAAATGTAGAGTTCTGTTTCTAGTATTTCAAACTAAATACATTGTATTTTGTGAATTTCAAAACCTTGAAATACCATAGTAAGAGTGGTGGTAATGTCCCCAGTGATACCATTTAGATAGTGCAGCTACACATTGAATAATTTGGTAATTGTTCCTTTTTTTCAAATCCTGGCAATACTCGTCATTTTCAGAAATTACAAAAAACCAATATATATATATATATATTTTATATATAATTACTTGATCAAATCAGAAGATCAAAAATCGTAATTTTAATTTACACACACACACACACACACACACACACACACACACACACACACACACACACACACACACACACACACACACACGTTATGGATAGAGCAATTCATCTACGCAGAAAAGATCATTTGCTTTATTACAACGATACATTATACCTAGTATTGATTCTACTGAAAACATTTTGTCAATTAATTGCATCTTAATTCAAATGAATCTGAGCTAAAACCAGTTTAAGGTCAGCAACCATTTTTCAGAACTGAATGTTTAGCATGCATTTGCTAGATAGCTATCAAATCTAGCAGTGGTTCCTCTAGCTAGCTATGCCAGGTGTCTACGGATAAATTTTTCATTTTGCAACGTAAGATAATTAAACAGATTTTAGGTGGATTTAAAGACAGGACGATGATCACCTTGTTATTGGTATGGAAAAATTCCTGATGATCAGTCTTCATAACAGGCTGAAAACGTCATCCCTTATATGGATATATACATTGGTACATACATTAGTGTGTGTGATGGTATATAAACAGAATGTAAGCGTAAGTGACTCACTATATGCTTATAGGGTTTCTTTGAGTTAACAATTGTAACTGGAATTTATTTCGAAAACATAAAAGTTTATCAACACACTAATATTCTAAAGAATATGTTCTGAAATAAAAATATTTGAATACTGAACATTCCGTATTAAAATTAATTTCTCATGCATTTTTTTTTCTTTTCTACATCCTATACCATTCAATCTTAAGACTTTTGGAGGGCATTGCTTGTTATTGCTTTATAAACAAAGTTAATTAAGATGCACAGTACATTTCAATATAATATTAACTGCACTGCAAGTTCGACTGAGAAATGCTTCTTTAGTTAGGTTACATATGACGTGTTACATATAAAATTCTATCAGTGGTATTTGCTTGTTCTTCTAAAAAAAGGTCTGTCAGCCAATAGAACAAAGTTATGTAAATTTTTCCAAAATTTGCTTTAAAATTTTTATTTTTTTGTCTACAAAAAAATGTTTTGGTTTACTGGACTGGAGAGGTGGAGTAAACAGTATTATGATTGTATCACAAAACTCTAATCATCTAATCTATTCAGTGGATTGACTAAATAAAGACTAATGTGGAATTTTTAAATTGCGTTCATGGGTGCATTGCACATTTACATCAGAATAAATTGCTGTCGGAAGTATTTACTGTACCTCCAACAATAAATACCGGCTGCGTATTTTCACAAAAAGTACTCGTATTTGGGTCATTGCATGAACCCATTTGCACGTTTTGATCCAAACTGGTCATTTCTCCCTATATTGGTAATGAATTGTAACTTTTTTTTATATTAATGTTTCATATAAAATATAAAATGCACCTTTTTCGGTCGGTAGGGTCACAGTAAAGAGCAGTTCTGTATCTACAATTTATGAGTTAAACTAGCTGCTACATCATTGCTTTCAAATCCACTTTTCTTTTAAATTTTCCAAGCAAAATATGTCCTTCATTCCCTCAACTATGACACCTTCTTTGAATTTGCTCTTAAAGTTTAATTTTCCTCTCATGCTCAACACTAAAGCTACAATCTTGCTGTGCTACCAAAGTTCTGCAAACTGGTCTTCTGTATCAGTATGAATCTAAATTAATAACGTATGCAACAATAAAGAGACTTTGGCTCATTCCAAATAATTTATAAGTTAAAAAAGTGCCCAAAACAGTCCATGTAATTTTTCAATATTTCAACTTTTCTTCCCTCAAGTATTTTTCTTCTTTTTGTTTGACCTAATTTTCTATTTTATTCCAAAAAAAAGTGTTCCAGTAGACTGTGACTGTTCTTTAAATTTCATGAAACACATATTTCAGCTTTTCAATCTAGCATTAAGCATTAAGTCTACAAAATGAGTTTCAAGGGATATAAAGTATTTGGAAACACAATATGAGCCTAAGTAATGTATTTGTTAAAAGCTACCGTCTGATCTCTTAGTCCAAGAAGTAACCCCTATTCGCTGAACAATGGCACAAGCCACACAATAAAGACACTGGCTGGTATATTGGCACAGTAAATAAATAAAATAAAATAAACTATTACAAGCAAGCCAAGCTTCGAAGACAAACATTCACAGTACTTCATGAACAGGTTTTCAGATGAAACAGCAAAAATAAACAGAAATCCAACAGCCTGGTTTTGTGACACTGTACTCAACAGTGGTGACCCAAAATCTGCATGGTGTCGGATATTTCACGTAAAATATTTAGCTCTGTGTTGTCTGTTTATTTTATTCAATACGCATTATTGTCCTGATATTGCACGTGCCCTTCAGTGCAGAAACGTCCCCATTCAAACCCTGCAGACAGTCTGCTAAATGGGACCCTGTTTGGCAGTGTAATCCTTCACTGGATGATACTGTGAGGTAATAAGTCAGAGAGATACTGCAGATTACACCCATGGGCATTGAGAAAAAAAGGTTAGGACGAGAATATTTATCAGGTGCTATTTAGAGTTATTTTTCTTATTTCAGTTGTTCAAGTGTTTGAATCCTGTCGTGCCCTACCTCTTTTTGCTTTAAAAAAAAAGTCCAAACGTCCAGTCCCGCCCACAGCGCTTCACAGCTGGGTATAAGGGGCACCATTCCGATGTCCTGGGACTAGGGGGGCTCATTCGGAAACAGGTAGAAAAAAATGGACGAGCACAAAGCTTCCTCAGGAGCGATCGCAACAGGGTCCCACAGTGCTCTCCAAAGACAGCTGGGAAGAGTGCCGAATCAGAGGTGCCATGGTGGGGTCCACCATGGAGGAGGTGGGAAACAGCTTGTACCAGCCAATCACCATGCCAGACAAATCCAGCTCCTCCAATAAGATGCGGGCCACGCCCATGAAACATTTGCGATCCATGCGTCCGTAGTTACCCCAGACAATCACCTGTAAAACAAAAGCCCATTTTAATGTTTCTCATTATGGTGCATACGTGCTGGATGATCCGTGGAGGACATCTGATTACTGGAGGAACTGACGTAGCTGTGTGAATGTTAAGAAAATATCCAATCAGACGGGACAAAATGACCCCTGCTCATTTTTAAGACAACCTTTCCCTTTTTCGGGTTGGGTATTCTGTTTTTTCAAGCATCCTCAGGGGGAAAAAAAGTTTATATCCTGGTTCTTATGACTCCACCTCATAAAAGCTGGGTTTTGTTTGCGGAATTAATTGTGTTTTGATACAAATATTCCCATTAGAAAAATACATTTCACAAAATGGCCCTATATTCCTCCCCCTGTTCTTCTGCCAAGAATTCCTGAAGCTGAACAATGTCTGAACAGAACGATAGGGAGGGAATCGCTAATTCTTCAAAGACAAGACCTAAAATGATTCCTGTAATTAATCACAGGCTTTTAAAAAATGATTGCTTGAATCTATGCTTAAACAAGGTGCTTGTTCAAATATATTTGAATGTACTCTCGTATATACCAGAAGAGAGTGGGTTAAATATGCAAGAGGGAAAATATCACATTCACCTTAAAACAGGAATAAAAAATTATACTGAGAAATCTTAAATAAAGGTAAAAGAGGTTCTCGGACGTATGGGGTCTTAATGGGACTTTTGAGGTTGCTTTTCCAATCAAAACTTTTTCAATAGTGAAATAAATTTTCATTAAAACAAAATTGCTTTTCATTTTCATACCTGCACAACTTTCCCCTGAGGGCTCTCTGAGAAAACCAGGACCTGGTTATAAAGTGGGTCCAGGGATTTTCGGACAGACTTTGTCTTCTTTTTGGCGATGCAGATGCCATTTTCGAGTAGATAAACCTTTATGTAAGCAGCTGGGAATGAGAAAATAAAATGGCGCACTTTACTATAAAATTCATAACTCTGTGTCCGACGATGACCTAAAATATATTTTCATATTTAGCAGACCCCAAAGGCTGATATTTTTTTTTCAGGTAATGTGACAAATCTTTACTCCATTTGATTTGTTCAGATATGAGATTGTTATGGTGTTACTTTAATGTACATGCCTGTGTTTCTCCAGTACAAGCTCACTACTAGTAAACAAGAGGACGGCCTTAAGTATGTTACTGAAACACAGTTGGACTCAAAATTTAAGAGGATCCTCAAGAATTCACCATCAGAATGCCCTATGTCAGGATCAAACACTTATCGCTGTTTTTATACTTGAGAAGTAAATAGACATTTTCCAAAGTTTTTTATCTATATTTTTAAAGGAAATGTTGAACTTTGTTCAATATTCTTTGTTGAATATTACTGCAGCTTGAAGCAAACTTTTTCCTGAAATAATAATTAAAAATATTACAAAGTGGATTTGTGGTCAGTTGGCATCAAACTGGAGGCTGATTTGGCAGTTACCAGGAGGTGCTTTGGATCCGGGCTTCAGGGTAAGACCCCTGGCCTGAATGATCTCCACTTCGAGTTGACCATTTCTTTCCATAAGGCCTATTTCCACATCACCTAGACACGAAAAAAAGTAGCATATACGTCCACTTATTAAATCAGTAACAGAGCTAAACAATACAATATAATAACGAACATTAAAAAAAAAAAATTTGGTTTGTTCTCAAATTGAACCAAGAGTAAGACTCACCCATGGATGTTGTGGCCAGCGTCTGCCTCCCTACAAACTGGGCCGGCCCCATCCCATCCAGGAAGTCACTGAACTGCGAATCCGAAGCCAAGCACATCCCACTGTAGTTCAGACTGACGCATGGGAAGAGAAGCAGAGTAGAAGAGAGACGGATTTAGATAGCTCCATCTCATGGAGAGGAGCTTAACTTTAAGGCAAACACCCAGCTTACGCATTGTCCTTGATAATGCACGGTCTATAGCTATATCTTTTCCAATGCCGTAGGACTGGGGTGAGGAATGGGGGGTGCCACTCGTGTAGAAAGAGGGGAGACGTAAAGGTTGGAGAGGTTCCCTTTGGTGGAAAGCAGGAGGTCCCTTTGAGAGGGATTGGGTTTTGCCATTGCTGTTGACACGGGCAAATTTAGGAGAATACATGGGTGCCCCTGTGAGCCTCAACACTTTACTCCAAGCCTCTGCTGCTGTTTTCTACAATCAAGAACCTAAGCATGCAATGAAGAGAGAAACCAGAATAACTAATCTAGACATGATCAGGTGGTGTTGTGCCTAACCAATCACATTACTCAGGCCGCCCTAGTTGATCGCCCATGTTCAGGTATTCCTCCCCATTCACAACAAGTTTTATCCCTTACACATCTGTACACATCTATGATGGTAAAGAGCTACTGTTTGTACTGATGAATACAGATGTTAGGATTAACTGTCAGCTCAAAGTCAAACGTCAAACAGGCTAAGATTTTGGCAGAAGTTGTTTTACTCCATAAGTAAAGCGTTAAACAGCTTGCATGCGTGGATTTTGAAGGTGTGAAATCCAAAGCAGAAACGACAAGTACAAGTAACTGTAATTGGCAAATCTAGGACTGTAAGAACCAGAAAGCCATGTAACAAGGATAAGTGTGTGAAAAGTATGCCTCTGCCATGGGTCCATATTAGGGAAGCAGATTAACAGCCAGCCCAGGGGCAGAATTAAGTGGATTCATTGATGTGTTGGAATTTAAAGAATACAGAAAATATTGGATAAACGGTTCGAGCAAAGATAGCTACAATGTCGGTCAGATTCAATTATTAAACCAGATTTAATTATTGAAGAAAAGAGATGGAGATCAGATGTGTGGCTGTTGGGGTATGCCTAGAATCTTTTAAGAGCATTTTCAAGGAAAATCTGTCCCAATCTTACATTAAAAATTCATCTCAGATGTGACAAAGAAAAAAACAGCATACTACCAAGGGAACTATTGTAAACCTAGGTTCTCTGTTGTTTGAGCGGTCTGTTATGACATAAAAATGTTACCTGCTATTATAAGGATAAAACTTGACTTGATAACAGACAAACCACATTTTGACAATAATAACAATAACAACACACCATCATTCTTAATAATGACAACAAGAAAATAAGACATATTAAATTATGTATAGAAACATGCTGACATAGGTGTACGTGTGGGTGTGGGTGTGTTTGTGTGTGTGGGTGTGGGTGTGGGTGTGGGGGGGGTACTTGTCCAGATGGTCTTCTTCAGTGTCCCCAGTGCCCCATTTCAAAAATGTATTTTTCTTGTTTTTAAGTCTGACAGTTTTAAATTAGCCCTGCATGTTGACAAAATGCAATTTAAGTTCAGCGCCCAAAAAAAGAAAAAAAAAACTACCTAATTTAATCTGCCCCCTTTGTCTGCTCATCAGTGCTCAGTCTGTTCTTGTTGAACTCGATATTATATATATCAGGTATGCGTTAAAGTTGACCTCAATTTTTGGCTCTTTTCAGCTGATCTATTTTGAAAACGCTATTGGGATGGCACACACCAGCTGCCACGCGTTTGGATATGCAACAACTCCAGTGAGATCTGGCCTGCTCTCGTATTCCTTACATCTCTCTCACAGGTTTAAAAAATAAATAAATAAAAAAACCTTGTTAGTCTGGCTGTTTTTAGACTCTTCTCTTGAGTAATGACCAGGTTTACCAGATCTGACAAAATCGGATACTTCTGGGCACAATGTGCAGACACACACACATTTATGCTGACACACACATATATATGCTGACACACACATATATATGCTGACACACCTGAAGAAGGCTTTCCATTAGATTTGTTGCTTAATTTCAATGGGTTGAAAATAACCTACAAATTCCTGAAAGCCAAGCACCTCACATATACATATATATTTGTATATTAAACCAAGTATTTAAACTAAATATAAATATGAATACAAATATGATATATGATAACATTGTAGCTAATGTGCAGAATGGTGACACCTGCTGGCCAAGTAGCATATATCTACACATACCAAGCGGTAAATGTACGACCATACGGAATACCAAAATTATACGCGTTTTTTTTTCTCTTTTTCTTCCTTAATTCCATGCCTCTAATGACACCCTTAAAGAGAAGCCCCTGCCAAAAATGGACACCAGCTGCAGAACCGGCCTTGCGGGAGCTGTGTACCATTCCGTGCTTGTGTCACGTGTTTCCACCAGACTTCTCATAAGAGGTGGTTGTCCATACAGCTGTCTCGCAGCCGGAACTTTAAAGGGAGGAACTGTCAGTCTGGTTTGTCAGCCACGAGCTGCTAGCCTGAGAGGCACCAGCCTTACGCCACCATTGAAAAGGGAGACATCACGGCCGGGATGCCAGCTACATGTATGCCCTGTGTGTTTTATAAATATATTCAACTTGGGCATATTCCTTATCCTTATCTTATTCCTTATCAGAATTTTGTTAAATATAACAAGCGGTTTTTTGCAATCAATTAAACTAAACTTACATGGTGGAAAATTAGAATGAATGCAATTCCGCACAAATATTTAGTATTTCGTGACAGGTTCACTGACACAAGCATTTGTATTAGACAGTCTTTCCTGAGTATGAATCCTTAGAGAGCACTACAAAGGAAATCTCATTTCTGCTGTAATCTCTCCTTGACCTCGTTTCCTTGTCTCCTGCAGAATGCTTTTATTGCCTTGCTGTGGCGCTCAGGAGAGATTCCTCCAGCTCTCCAAAAAGCCGACTGAGCAGCTCTCTCACCTCTTAAAACACTCAAACTGAGACCTTATTCGCTCTCTCCGCATGCCCAAGATCAGTAAAAATCATTAACGATCAATCGATTATTTAAAGTCAGAAAATTAACCGCTAGTCCAGATCTTAAAGCTATTAGTTAAAAACTATTAAATCTGACCGCCATAGAATTTTACCTCAACTTTGTTTAAGAGGTATAACCACTCTTTTCCTAGTCTCTTTGGACTCTCTCTGTGCCATTTAAGATATGCCCTTCTTTAGGGCTTATGATTATATTTTGTCTGTCCACCTTTTGGGTTCCATAACTGTTTGGCAGGATGGTGTTCTGTTTTAAATACAATATTCAAAATATTACAAAGAAATTCTACTATAATAACATTAATTTTTTGTTGGATAACTGAAATTAAAAAACTTTTTTTTACCAGCTGATGAATTTTTATTTTTACACGTAACCCATCTCAGTGTTTGCCCATTAGAATTTATAACCCCCCCAGGGGTCAAAATCTGGCACAGGTTACTCTGCGTTCTCTCTTGCCTAATTTCAACTACTGACAGGAACCATCCTGCACCAAGCACATTCATGGTCTCACTGGTTCCCGGTTGAAAAACGGCTTGTGCCTAATTCCATTCTCTACAACTCTATATATACAGCTACATAATCGTCAATTAGCTTCATATCATAAACACTGCTAAGAAAAACTCATTCAGACAGTTTCAAGGTTGTCCTCCGTTATTAGTGACACAGTTTAATGTAGATCGAGTAAGCCATCTCCCAAAAGTGGTTAGCCATCCCCAGCATAAGGATTTAGCTTATTTTGTGGCTCACACAGAGCTGTGAGTTCCCAGTGGAAAAGCATCTGTGTATGGGTTTCTGTGCATGGGTTTCTGTGTATGGGTTTCTGTGTATGGGTTTCTGTGCATGGGTTTCTGTGTATGGGTTTCTGTGCATGGGTTTCTGTGCATGGGTTTCTGTGCATGGGTTTCTGTGTATGGGTTTCTGTGCATGGGTTTCTGTGTATGGGTTTCTGTGCATGGGTTTCTGTGTATGGGTTTCTGTGTATGGGTTTCTGTGCATGGGTTTCTGTGCATGGGTTTCTGTGCATGAGTTTCTGTGCATGGGTTTCTGTGTATGGGTTTCTGTGCATGGGTTTCTGTGCATGAGTTTCTGTGTATGGGTTTCTGTGCATGGGTTTCTGTGCATGGGTTTCTGTGTATGGGTTGCCATGATCCCAAAGTTGGAAGAGGAAAATTGACCATTTGAGTGAATGTGTGGCACGTCCTTAGTGTACCCTGTCTCATCACTAGAATTGGATAAGTTGACATGGAAAATGAAGTCAGCAGTTTTTCCTGCAGTTACCTAGTTACAACCTTTGGAAGTCCCACAGAATCACTGAACCATAAGGTTAAAACTTGGTCGCATCCTGCGTAATGCTGTGTATAGTGTGAGGTTCATCACTTTGATATCCCCCATCATGTCTCCAGACAAACGACCGTTATTTTCATTTAGCTGTGGACAGACCAGGGGGATGTCATCTCACTCATATCCCAGCGCATTAAAACTGCTTATGTGAAGAATCAATCGCTTATGGTCAATCATGCACCTTTAATTCTAAGGTCACTGGAGGCAAATTTTATAGATTCACGGCAGTCTTATAAACTAGGTCGTTAAGAGACTATGATTCACGATTCCTTCAAGGTCTACGTACAACATGATTAATATGTGATAGCAGTCTTTGAGACTGGGTGCTATTTGAGGAACGCTGCATGAAAAATACAATCACCACAGCTCACTGTTTGGAACGGTACATTTCGTCCTGATAAATTATACTGTAGTCTAAAATGGAGAGTCAGAAGTGGGGGGAAACGTTTCTACGAAGATGTGGAAGTCGACGCGGCCGATTTCACTCATTTAAACGCCAGCATCTTGGAACACTTTGATGTGTTTCCATGGCAGCTGGCCAATCCCGGCCCTTTCCTGCCTTCCCATCTCCATGTAACAGGGAACAGGACAGAGAGGGCCAGATGGAGGGGGGGGGGGGGGGGGGTGAAGAGTTTCACATCTCGGTGTGGCGGTCTTGAGTCTGCCCCAGGGGCGGGGGCTGCACTGCCGGCTGGGCATGCGAGAGGCCGCCCGAAGTTACGAAAAGATCAAATAGATGTCTGATTGGATGCTTGTGAAACAACGTATTGTCAATCAGCCCCCACAATCCATCGCTTTGCTAACAGCTCCATTTAAACTCGACTGGGGAGTTTCAGATCTCTGTAATTTATAAAAAGTGGTTCTACCATTGATCCATCTGTTTGTTAGTTTTTTCTGCTTATTACATTTTGGACTGAGGCATCATTATTGTGGAACAGAAAAACAATCCCCTGAAGACCTTTAATTTAATGGAGAAATTTGCCATTTTACAAAAGTGTGTACGTTTCTTAAAATCTAGGTCAAGAAAACTTTTCTGTACAAAACTTGAAACCAATGAAACATTTCTGACATCACATTATAAAGACAAGTGCAGAAAAACCCAACGCAGCTGTCCTTAACCGGTGCTTCAAAGCCCTTAAAGGACAATGATCAGCTGATTCAAGAACTGACCCCACCAAATGTCGAACATCGGGGGGAGAAAGTCAGCCATACCATTTGCACGGGAAACCAGACGACAGCGATCTGCACGGAGAAGAACACAACAGCCTGGCCCAGGAACACAGACTGAGAAGGCACTCACTTTCCCTCTGAACCATAGCTGTTCATGCTGTCCTCGATGGATTCGTGACTGGCTTGCCTGACCGTTCGGCTGGGCATTTCCACCGCCAGCCCCGTCTCCGTGCTGCGCTGAATTGTCCCCTTTAGTCTCCGCCCCTCAGCGTCTGCGGGCGGGAAGAGAAACGTGCGTCAAGTGCAGGTTGTGGTTAAGAGCAACGTCGTGTTTGACAATTCCTGTAGGACGGCGTGAAAGACGTGGGCTTTTAAACGTGGTCCGTTGGTCGAATTATGTGGTCGGAAATGTGGTCGAAAACGTTCAGCAAACCCCCTTCGTTTTGGTTTGGAGGTTTGAGTTTTTTTGGAAGAAGAAGCACATTTGATATTCTTTCTGTTTTCGTTGGAAAAAGGCTTAATCAGGTCTCTGTAACTAGAATTTCGCTACGAATAACTTATAAAAAAGCATCAATATACAAGGCCCAGACCTGATGCCTTTTGAACAAATAAACAGTAAAAATAGGTCCTTTCTTTTCTGAACAACTTCTCTGAACTATGGAATTTGTGGATTTAACACAATTTTAGGGGAGGAGTGAGGTACATATAAACAGTAAATCAATGCAATTTCATTAGATTGTGGCAAAAATGATCCTACACTGAAATGTACGAAGTTAAGTTTAGTTCTTAAATAATCTCTAAACTAAAGCTACACGATTTGTGACCACATCCTCCTATATTGAAGGTACTTGGCGAGTGATTACGGGCTTATTGCGCATAAGGGCAGAATGTTTAAATTTTGACCTTTTTATGTTTTATTCAGAACGTATCGAACCCGTTTTCTGGAGTGAAGTGTGCAGCCTTGCAGGTGCTGAAGTAGGTCTCATTAAAAAGTCCCATGAGCAAAGATAAAAATGTTCTGAGCACGTTCATTAATGTTAGCGGAATCAAAATTGACCGCAAACCCCCAAAACAAGGTCCAAAACATACATACACAATTCATTTGATCTAATGGGAGTTTTAAGTCTAAAGTCAAAACAAGAAGTATAATACACAAGACAAAAACCGTAACAGCAGATTTGTTTGATGTTCTAGAAAATGCATTCTTTTGATCTAGCTTATTTCGGTGCTTGATACAAGAGCCATAATACCTATAATGCCAAAGGCTGGACCTGTTGAGGAAACTTTCCCAGGGTTAAAAAACAGGAAAAATTCCTTGCCAAATACTGTGGGACAAAATCGAGTCATTTACGGCCTGCAAAAAAAGGGCCTCTCGCTCACGGCTGGATTGCTGTCGTCAGACCAAATCTGAAGATTCAGAGTGAGGACCCTAGGTTATTGGCTTTAACTTCAAAGTCGTCGAAAGCTATTGCTGATTGATCAAAAATGAAAAAGCAAAAGAAAACACAGTAAAATGTAAGCAAATACGTCCCAAAATCACACTGATCCCAAAATGGCCGCTCCACTGACCATTCAGTTTTTTAACATCGAACATTAAAAAATTTCTCTGAGATCCTCCGACCTACATATACACGTGTGGTAGGGGTTTGATTTGGTCCAGCCCAAAATGTTTGATAAAAATGGTACGGAAAGCGACGTTAGAGAGAAGGATTAAATACTTTTATCCTGATAGCACACCTTCCACGACTGCAAACGTCAGTATTTAAATGACAATATTATTAAGTATTCTACTACCATTGCTCAAGCAAATGTTCATCGGGTTTTATCATAGATCCAAAATAGAGTTGTCCATTTTCTCCTCACTTCCTTGGCATTGACTGATCTCTCATGTTCCAACCCATTAATCACCCCTGCATTCATACTACTAAACCATTTTATATATTGGCAGTGCCAGAATCTCCCTGGTGTTGAATGAACAAATGAACTATTTTCCTTAGGAGAGAGAGGGGAAAAAAATACCCTGCAGGCAACTGGGTCAATACCACGGACCTGGATCAATTCCTCCCTCGGGCATCTGTGTCACAGACATGGTCTCAGAATGTATCCATCTCCTTCCAACAGGCTGTTGGTTCGAGTGCCAAACGCTAGCAGAATGTGCTACAGGCAGCTTGCCATGTGTTCTGTCGGATATGAGCAGCCATACGTGTCTCCTACGACTGTCACCTGAGCATTTTAATATCATTTTAATGAGCATTTTGATACCAAATTCTCACCGATTTGGCCAGGCATACAGCCCATAGCACTGTCAAAGGCCCGTGTAAATATAAATTCTTCCAGGATTATTGCAATGAACAAAATTTTGGCATTTGCACAATATTAATGAAACCAGAGCATACAGAGACTTCACAAATAGAGGCAGTGACCGACCTCGTTAGAGTGGGCCAAATTTGCTTAATATTGAATATTAATATTCCTTTAGCAGTGCTAGCATATATTTAATGTAAAAAAAAGGCTCATAAAACTCTTTCTTTAACGGTGAACAAATGGTATCACATATATTAAAAACTGTCCGATTTTAGTAATATAAATCTTACCAAGAACTACAAACCCCATGTGTATCTGAAATTACATGCTGCTGTCATGTGAGTCTCATCATTTTGCTGTCCTACATAGAACTTCTCTTAGAGACACACTTCACCTATTTTATATCAAAAGGTGAAATGTTTTCCAGCCACAATAAAAGCTGAATATTTTACAGTACAAAACATCTCCCCGCATTAATCAGTTAGGAACGCTGGAAGCTGACGACCCCCCTCCTTGTCTCTTCCTCTGATTGTTGATGATCAGTAACAAGGTGTGCTGTATTCAAGAGCACTGTGCTCTCAACCGTTCCCAGACAGGGAGGCAGACATTGCCATCATCGGGTCACCACTTGACTTTTCGGGAGAGATTGCGTATTGTCTACCAAACAGCAGAGGTCGATCCTCTGCATTTCAAAAAGACAATGACGTAGGCTATTATGAGCGAAAAATTAATCAACGAAAATATACTCACTCTGCATCCTCAGAAGTGATTTTAATGACGCGATTTTACTACATGTGCTTAACCCTTTCCGCCCACTTTGGCAGAGAATTCAATAGGCTGAAGTGTAGCTTAATGGCTTATTGACGTAAAACGTTTGAAATCTATTCGAGTAATAAAAATGCATTTTTTCTTCTTTTAATTTGCGATTGCCGGTTGACGTACAGACATAATCGACAACCAGAAACTGGATCCGTACAACATAATCACCCACATGTCACGTCGTCATTAACAGATGGCGGATATAGTTATTTAAATGTTAAATTATGGGGTTTCCCCCCCAAGTTTTCAACTTCAGTATAACTGTAAAATTGGGCTTGCGTATCGCTAAGGGAAGCCAGATATTGCACATGCGTGGGGCCAAAACAATAATCTTTTGATTTTGTATATTTATTTTGAGTTGAAACTGTTTACGCCATAATCACCGTTCAATCTTCGCTTTCCCTTTTCGATTCGTCAGTCTAATGCAACTGCGATTACATGCAAATAGGCATGAAGTCATTTTACGGGTACTGTCGCTCTCGGCCGTGTCATATTTTCTGGACAGTCCGTGAGCTCGAATATCAGCTCAGCTCAAGAGAGTGTAAATAACCACGAGTCCTGAGATTTTCGCCGGTGTACTGAAGTCCGTGTCCTAGAGACATTGAAAAAAAAATAAGCCCGTACATTTTTTTTATAGATTGTGGCATGTCTCTTGCGACATCAAACAGTGATTAGAAGTACAAATTGATATAGGCTGGATTTGTTGTAGGCGCGGTGAGCGCCTCTTCGTGTAATCCAGTTCCAATTCGACCTTACTGAATTCTGCATTAGATTTCGAACATTACTTCTCAAATAATATTGAAAAGCAGGGAGAAACCAAGCGACACGAAGTAGACTGAAAAATCTGCTTCAAAGTAACACACAAAAAAAAGGTTAATATCTGACAGAATGAAATCAAAAGGATGGTTAATAGCTGACAGAATCCCCCAGAAAAATGCAATTAAATGTCGACATAAAAAAGAACTATGCCACTGATTGGATTTTCTGTGTTGCCTCAGTTGTAAAAAGCACTGTAGATCTATAGATTTTCATTACCTATTATTTTTTCACAGGGACACCTCTGAACACCACTCGCTGAACATTTAATCTCTAACCTGTTCTTAGGTCTGGAACTGAGTGGGTGAAACAATAATATTTTCCACCTGGCCAGACACTAGAAAAGGGACAGACCAAGACTCCATTAAAAGGTGGGTTATCATAGGCATACAGAACACAAGGGTTTCAGACGTGCTTGGATTTCTAAGAATTTTTAGAACAAACTTCCACCCTTCCAAAAACTGGATCTCCTACAGATGGCTATCCAGACTTTGATTCCATCAAACGGGGATGATTGCTATGTTGAAATGAATGGAGAAGGTACGATCTTCTGTTAAGGGCCAAGCTTCTTCGACGGACTCGAGTCATCACTTTCAGCCGTTGTGCGTCCCGCAGATTCACCATCTGACTGCTGTCTTCAAATGGTTCACCTTTTCACCCCGCATCTGCAGTCTTTGGCCCGATTGGCATTTTTGGGCGGTTTACTTTCTTTCACCCGATAAGCTCAGATGTATATTTCTGTATTTTTGTGGTTGTGGTGCCCACCCCCCGCGCTTTAGGGCGGATTACCTCTGCCTTTGAGAAGGATAGCGTCAAGCCACTGATTCTTATGCAGTGGATAATTTTTGTCAGAAATTTCAGTGCTGTTTTAGCGAAATTCAGTCTCCGAAACTGAAATACTATTGAGCTTTAAAATAATATTTAAAAAAACTTCTGCTTAAGCTCTTTACACAAATTACTATAGCTTAAGCAAGCTTATCCTGTAGGTAATTAATTATTTAAGAGGATTAACAGCGAAAAAATTCCATTAAAGTAGCAAAACAATTCAGAATCTGCAGTACTAGAAATTATATAAATATATATAATTCATATCTACTTGTGATTTCTGTTTGCTGTGATGAAAATTTTTATTTAAAAACGGAGGTGAAATTTCCTTTTTAAATTAAAATTACTTTCTGATGACTGAAAAACCTGGCTTTTTTGTCATTGTTTCTCTCACAAAGTCCCATAGGGAAGTGATTCTCTTGCACCCAAACCACATTGACGGTCAAAACAATTTCAAATTAGATCTGAAAAATAGAAGTGTCAGGACTTCCTTTGCAGTTTGGCAACAAGCAATCGCCACATCAAGCTCTGAAATATGTATCTGTAAAATCTCCACATTTTCTAAATGGGATTTAATACCAAGGTTGCTATTTGACGGACAAAGAAGATCGGAGTGATTGATGCCTCCATGAAATATTTGCGTATTAATCACTGATGTTACAGGTGGTTACCTGGTTTTAGCATCTCCGCTAAAACCAATGCCACTACTGCGATGTAATGATTGTTATTTTAGAAAACATAATAACAAAGGATGTTAACTTTTTTCCCTTCTCAACTAGACGTTTGTCTATATGTTTACATAAAATTAAATTAAATTAAATTGGTATTAAGGAATTACCCACAAGCTGTGCCGTTCTAATGAAGATCCGTTGAATGTATCCAGTATATGTGTATATATTTATCAGTGCTCAGTAAATTATTTTTGTGTATTACCTCATACTACATTTCAGGGTCTTAAAACAAATAATAAAAGCATTATTGATTGGTTACGTGCGTAATAAAAAGTATTTTGGCTTTTTGGGAGTTTTCGTACAGACATCACTATTACGTCTGATTATGTCATCTGATAGCAAAACTAAATATAACTAAATATCACATACCTGTTTCTGTACCTGACCTCGCCTTACAGACGAAGGCATATTATTTTGTTTCTGCCCATATTTCTGCCTCTCTAACGTCAATTTTGCGACGTTAGAGAAATTTAATAGATTTTTGTTGACCTTAACTCCCCTTAAAAATGTATTCACCCACAGATGAAAAGCCTTCGCCGTGTAAAGCCCAAAGCCCACTTAATAGGCCACGCACATTTACGGGCCTAGTTGCTGAAGAATACGATCAAAGGGTGGCAAGCCTTCATTAACACGACGTCATTCCTCTTCTTGCTCGGCGGTGACTGAGAAAGGCTTCAAATACGCGTGCGCCGAGTGGAGATTTTGCAGGGCCGTCCGTGGCAGGAGCCAGATCCTGTCTCAGAGATGTGCAATCATGGCTGGATGCCGGTACATATCTCTACGGGTAATAATCCAGATTTGTACCCCGTGTGGTGCCACCCATAGAGGTTGCCTTACTCTCTGCCAAGCATCTCACTGTGTCTCCTTCCCTTTTCCCCATTAATAGGTCAGTAAAAATCACCGCTAGGTTTATGATGTAAATTTAGGTACTGTCATCGGTAACATACATGGCAGCTTTGCCATCGCTAAGGAATATTATAACAAGCAAGGCAGCCATTTTCACGTTAGAAATGCAAATGGAAGCTATATATATATTCAACCCTAAAATATTTTCTTCTATGGACTTCCATGATTACGAAGCCACATGCTGTTTTGAAGTGACACCGATATACATGAGTGTTGTATTAGAAGGAAAAGACTGTGTGGTTTGACGGTCAGCTCCTTCGTTTCCACAGTGAGTCGTATCTGGAAAATGAAGACATGGTGTCTAGGTCTGTGGCAGGTGCACTGTCACAAAGGCCCTCGCAGATGGGCGCTGAGGCTGAACGCAACGTGCGCGTGCAACACCCATGATCTGTTTAAAAGAGCACTTAGTGACCAATGTCAATACAAATAGATCACCGCAAGAAAGCTTTAACTTATAGGGTCATGAAAATATACCTGCAATTAACCAGAGTTAGAGGTGATCGATTATGTTTTTCAGGTCATAGTTAAAGATATCAGAAGTCAACAGATTATTTTTCTATGGTGGTGGCTCTCGGTCTGCTTTAAGGTGAGTGTGTGTGTGTGTGTGTGTGTGTGTGTGTGTGTGTTTTGTGTTAGTAGAAATAATGGGAAAGTGATGCTTCAGGCCCGTGGTAATGGGACTGAGAGGCTAAATCATTTTTTCTAATTAGTTTAGTGCTCAATTAACAAGCCAGGACCAGCTCTGCTGTTATGGGGGAAAAACCGTCGTGGTTAATTGTCTTTTATTTCAGGTTTGAGAAAATGTAAATATTTTAATAAGGTGACTTATTTTTGAGGTAGCAGAAGACACACCCCTTTTGTTCAGTAAATATCAGAAATGATCACCTTTACACTGTCAAAATGCTGTTCCCCAGGGGTTAATTTAAGTGAATTTAATCCCTTTTAGCTGCTATTAACAGGATCACCAATTTTCCCAAAGTGTATATGTGCCCAGGCAATAAGGACTAATGGGGCTTATTTAGCAACTGGACCCCTGCACCCCTCATTAGGTCCATAATCACTCTGTAAAACTACCATCTTCACATTAGTTTATACGCAGAGTACACTTTTTTCCCCAGACATCTCCTGATATTTATACATTTCAATGGACAATGCAATAAGAGAAATGTGTTAATCAGAAATTAT
>JAOVYW010049341.1:0-24526 GCA_025775045.1 Hiodon tergisus
TTGCTTGGGTGTCCCAAAATTTTTTTAATTTTAATTAATTATTAAACCCCCAATCCCCCCCCCCCCCCCCCCCACGTGTCATACACCAGATGGCAGCAGCAATGAATAGACACGGTGCATTTCTGCCATAATTGGAGGCATGACAAACCATCACTGCGATTACCTGTGTGTTCCTGATGGTGGCCTTTGTTCTCTTGCCATTGCTTAAATGCTGTGCTCAGTAATCTCAATTTGCACATCAGCGTTTGGGGGGACAACTCCCAACTTACAAAAAGGAAATGCAGATCAAGTGTTTTTGGTAAAAGCATAAAACTGATTAAACATCAAACTTTAGACTCATAGAAATGCATGTTCTCTGCATGTTGGCCTCAATGAAATGTGACTGTAAACCACGTGAAAATGTTTGCAACACCCAATATAGATTTTCGATCTGATTCTCCTGCTTTGGTAATAGTGAATTGTTTTATGTTCTCGTGCCGATAATGTGACAAATTAGTATACAATTTACCATGGAGTTTCCTCACTGGCAAATCAGTGTGATGGTACCCCTTTTCTGTCTGAACCTCCCCCATCGAATGTTTTAATCATCATGCAATCCTTTAATATACCGCTCAATCTGTACAATGCATTCAGTCTGTACAGCAGAGTTGAGTGATATTTAGATGTTTTAGTATTGTTGGATACTAGATTCACAGATTAGATATTGCAATACTTACTAAATCTAGATCAAAAGTATTGAATATGATTAAGGATAGCCCCAAAAATAGATCCACTCTGTACTCAGCTTATTGTTTAGATGCGCACTGCTCCCCTCAGTTAGCTAGCTGCCTCTGCAGCACTAATTTGGGTGGGAGACCCGTGGAAATTCTTGAAAACCAAAAGAGTCGTAATAGGAAATGTAAAGTTACTGATCCCACGCTCATTAACTGTATTCACAGTTTAAAAATTGGATATCCTAAACCGAAGACACGATATGTGGTTCCTTTTAAAAAATTACAAAATAAATATTACACACACACACACACACACACGCAAACACACACACACACACAAACAACATATATTTATATTTCAAAAATTCTTGCTGCTGCTAATCATTCTTTACTACACCAATTACAACACCAAATTACTACACCAATTATTACACCAAATTACTACACCAATTATTACACCAAATTACTACACCAATGTTCATGTAGTCAAATTAAACAGAATAATCTTTGACAGCTTTTGTCTTGCAAATGAAAGACGTAAATGGGCCCCAGAGGTTTCTTATTGTTGTTGCTAAAAAACATACCTTTTAATCATGGTGGTTTACACAACTATTCAAAGCCTGGATCCAAGTCCAATTCCCTAAACAACCCTTCACAGTGCTGCACAGACTTGAGTTTTGCAAATAATTTTAGTTGAAAACCAATTTTCAGAAAAAAACTATATTGCCCAGAAAACAGCTGAAGTCACCCTTCATAACCACGAGTCTCATACCTGAATTCTCAGCTCAAATGAAATAAACTGACAACAACATTTCATTCAACTGAATAGTGGATCTTGTATGGAATTACAAAGCTCTAGAAATATTTAGTCCATTCATGCCTAAAAGTGGCACCAAGCAGGTTAGCCTCTGGCCAAGGTTGCATGCAAATGCTGGGCTAAACAGCCATTATGAAGAGGTTGAACCACTATCAATAAGAAAAACTAAAGAGATTTTTTACAAGTCTTCAAATTAGATCAGTTATATATCTCAAAGTTATTCATAAAACATTGTGATGTGGTTTTCAGATAGTTTCAAAACGGTAAAAGACTTTATTTATACATCCTTAGAACACCTGCTGTTTTGCATAATGTAATGCTGAGGTCCATCCGGCCTTACAGCAGGGCACCCTAATTTATCTGCTAGCGTGCTGTGCAGTCTGCGTGAATCTCTTTGTTTCTCTTTCTCTCCATCTCTCCTGCTCCCTGAAGCATGGCTTAAAGGTGCCAGGAAGACTGCGTTCCCCATCACTGCGTTTTCATTTCCTCCTAGTTAAATCAACAGAGTGAGAAGTAAGAAAAACTTGCTAGTCGTGAGGCAATTGACATGGCTGTGACAGCAAATTGTGGAGATTGCTGTAATGAACAGCAGGTTTTTTTCAGACTTTGGATTACTGTATTAGTTGCTGGTCCCACTGATTTCCACTAGGGTATTACCTTTTAAGAAGTATTCCACTTCAATTACGACATTTAACTTGGGAGTTCTAACAGTAACACTTCAGAGTATATAACCATGGATTCAAACACAAGTTTGCATTCGCATAGCACAAAAGACTTACCAGTTCAAAATTGCATCTGTCACAAGCTGGGGAACGGAACGCTGGGTGTTCAGTAAAAGATAACCAGGGGGTTCGGAAAGAGAGGAAGTGAGAGCCGGGAGGAGTCTAAGACACCAAGGCAGATGAAGGGGAGCACGTATGCAACTACAATGCCTCGCGTGAGTGAGCTGAACTCAGTCTGGCCGCAACTACCTGTTTCCATAGACATCTAGGCAGACGTGGAGATGGCCAGGTGGTGACGGAAATCAATCCCCCGAGGGAGAGCAGTGTCGTGGGGCAGAAGAGAGAAGGAGGGACTGTGCTGACAACTCCCTGGTGTAGGCCCAGCTCTCCAAGCTGTTTGAGTGCTGTGGCGTGGTGCCTTGTTACTGTCATTTTTTCCTCAGCCTGTCGAGGGTACTAATAGTGGAGGCTTTTGGATTTTGGTATTTTTCAGTGTTCTGTAGTGTGGTTGTGTTTGCATATTTCCCTTTGTTGGATTTGGTGTTAGCCGAGTGGGCTCTTTCACTCTCCATGCTATGACTTCAAATTAAGAAAAAAACACCTTAGTTAACTTAATAGTTGGTTTAATCTAATGTACACGCTTTTTCAGTGAACAGTGTAGGAAAACAGGTACCTATGAATTTATGTTGTGCTTTTTTTACATTTTTGTAATAAAATTTGTACAGGGGTCAGTGAGTGAATCCGAACCGGGACGGAGGTTATTCGGGCGCAGCGTTACACATCCATTCTGCTTAGCAACAAACGTGTCAAACACAGCTGTATCACACCACTAGTATTCAAGCAGTGGTAATTTCCCGGTGTTTTACCATGCTTTGCTCAATTAGCGTGACTTCCTAAAATTGAAAAGAAATACACAAACAAAAACTGGGATTTCAAAGTAAGTTAGTGATTGCAATTTACATATTAATATTGTGAGAATATAAATGTAGGCAGTTTCCAGTTTCACGAATTCACGATGATGATGCAAAACGTTTACGCTAAATACAATATACACTAAGCTTAATAATTACAGGTCATTTGTACACCAATGTAAACAATTGCACATAGTATAATATAGAAACTACTGAAAAGTTGCTGGTAGACCGTGTTTTGAATTGGTCCTGGTACCTCTGAACAGATATCTGTTGTGAACATTAAACTGCATGGTTGAACAGCAAATTGTTATGCCCATGTAACTGCTAAGTCAGTGTAATAATAAGGGGTCCTCGACAGACAAATAATAGCACTTCCCTTCTGAAACAATCCCACCACAATTAGTTAAGATCATTTTTATAGCATCAGGACTCGTCAGCCACCCCTTAAATTAGTGATTAATTGGTTCTGAGGGCCAAATCAAAACAAACTAAAGGTGCTCTCTGTGCTCAGCTAAGACTGAAATGTTTTGGACTTCCCCTTTTAAATTTTTGGACCACCCAGCTCAAAAAAAATCACAGTGTTCTTAAACTTCTTTGGGGGTAATCAAATGGCCAGAATTTGTATAATCTGCCCTTTCACAATCTGTTGAATAGTTTTAAAGATAGAATCTATTTTTAATTATATTTTATACTTTAAAGCTTATTGAACTAAGCGAGAAGCCCAGCAATTACAAGATGTATCGGTTGCTGTACTGCAGATAAAAACAAAACATGGTTGTGTTATCAAATCATTCAGACAACCTTTGTATACTGAAACACTATGATGACATGAAACTGAGCTGGACAAGGCATTATGTGTTATTGTTCCTGATATCATAATAGACATGAGGGCAATCAAACAAGCAGGTGCACATGTAACATGGTCTCTTTAATGTGGTACACAATTTAAAACCACAGCGTTTAAATTGTATTTCCCCGGCCCTTCATTATTTCTAATGCCATAGTAAATGAGAATAGCTTTGACATTAAGCAGAACTTTGAATATGTGCAGAGGAACCATAACGTCTATGACAGACTATAGCTAAATTTCAATGGCTTCTTTCGTTTTCTAACCTATGGAAACAACATTTTGAAAGGGAATAGAAATGTTGTTCCATTCTAAGCACGTAATTAAATTTATGTTTCTGCATTATGTGAGAACATGGTATGCTTCTACCCACTTGGTGAATTTGTTAAGTACTACCGAATAGTAAGTCATGCCATCTGCCACAGGCAGTGGTCCAGAGATATCCATCTGCATCTGTTCCCAGCCTCGGGTGCCTCCTACAAAGCCACCTCGGTCAGATACCCTGGGTTTTGCTGAACACACACAATGCACCTTCTGCAGAATCATGTTTAGTCTTTCACCTTGTCTCTCAAAAATTGCAATGCACTTTTCATTCTCAGCAAAACGAATCCATCGTAGTAGCTGCAACAGCCGACAGCCTATTTTCAGAAGGCAAATTTGTGTCTCTCCTCCTCCTTCTCTTCCTGAGTCACAGTGTTCTTAACTTCCACTTTATAGCCACCTGAACCTTAACCGTTGGACAAACTCCAAGACTGCTTTGAGAGAGTGATGCTTAAAACTCCTGCCACGATGCCCCTCTGGGCCAAGAAAGTCATATATACACACACGGTCCTGCAAGTCTATAATGAGTCAGTGTAAATGGTGCACAGCCCATCTGCCGATTCCTCATTTTCTTTTTCAGATCGGAAAATCCTTACAGCCGCCCAAACGAACCCTCTTATAGCCTGTACTTAATGAGTGGTAATATGATGTTGTTTCAACATTTCACCTATGATTAGCACGTCACCTGGCATCTTGAGTAGTAAGAGACATACCTAATGGTAAGTCAATGTATTGTTACCTCATTGTTGGGCAAAACTCTTCTTTTAATAGGCACAGGAAGTGAGTGTGAGCTTAGCTCCATTTCTGCAGCAGGTCCCCCACTCCTCTTCAACAACACGTAGGGAGCTGGTAAACAAAACTATTGCCAAAGATAAGTCACTGATCAACAGGAGAAAGGGGGCCCTAAAGAGGGAGATGTGTTCCATGAATAAGGTGCAAAGAGAATAGCCACTGCTGTGTGGCCCCTTGTTCATTCAGAGACCTTCAATTACCTTCAATTATGAGGATGGATTTTGAACACATCGTTAAAAATCCGCCCTTGGTAAAACAAACAGACCAGAAGCCAACTAAGAAAACCACTAGGAAAAGGATCATCTAGGATTTGTCAAATTTCAACAATAGATTTTTCATATGGGTCTGATAGTTGAGAAAGACTTTGTATAAAAGCAGCCATTGTAGAAGCAGAAGGGTGTCCATTTGCTTGTCAAGCTCATTGTTGGGCTTACAAAATACATCTGTTCCCATTTTTCTCATATTTACAGAGTTCTGGTTAATTAGTGGATTAGCAGCTGTGGAAACCGACTGAAGGGAATCAACTGTGAAAGATTCAACATGGTACCGTTAGTACAGGCAATAAGTAACCTCTAGATGGGGCTAAAAATCCACTAGTCAGGTGCAAAGAAGTCACTGCATGTGGGTTCCATGGAGGGGTAGGGACCCTGGTCCTCGAGAGCCATATTGCCTGTAGGTTTTGGAGCTACCTCACATTAGCAGCCGATTAAACCAGGTGAGATATTTCATTATATTAATTATATTAATTATAAAATATATTTCATAATCAATAATATAAAATTTCTTCCCCACTTGGTAAGAAACAGAATTTCAAAATATATGGGAATCATATGATATTCAATATCCAATATAATTCTGATTAATTCTGATTTTGTTTAATTACATGTCTTTTCTTTTAATTTTCTTCAAAATTGCCAAGAATATTTTAGCCTGCACGAGAGGTCCCTCTCTACCGCACTGCTGGTCTGCACCCAGGAAGCTGACAGGAGATGCTGGTTAGTGTAAAGCTAAGAGAAGCCCTGCTGAGTCCCATATTGTGTGTGTGTGTGTGTGTGTGTGTGTGTGTGTGTGTGTGTGTGTGTGTGTGTGTGTGTGTGTGTGTGTGTGTGTGTGCTGCTGTGCTCTCCAGGTCATTTTTAATAAATGGAAAATAAAAAAAGGTTAAGGTTCAGTCTTCCGTTACCTGGACTGAACCACTGGAGGTTGACAATGATGTGATTTAAGTAAACAAAGAAAGCTGTCATATATTCTTTATAAACTTAATTATGATGATAGCGAAAAGATTTTTTGTAGAATAAATCTGCCTATTATAATTATAAACTGTTTTCTGGTTTTCTTCAGACGAAGACCCCTTTAAGACAAACTAATTATCAACAAAAGGAAAGATCTGTTTTTCCATAGCAGAAAAGTTAAGCCTTGGGGAAAATGGTAATGCAAGGTACTCAATAATATGTTAAAATGTTGTTTATTCCTGTTACAAAAGTAAAGTATTAAATGAAGATCCAGTCTCGGCCATGGGTCAATTGTAGCACTTGACACCCCGCGTTTGAAGCTATACTGCTGTCTTTGCATTTGACAGATGTTTTTTGTATCAGAAATGGGAAAACCTGCTCAAAATGTAAAAATGTTTTACAACTGTCCCCAATCTCATGTGTTTGCTTTGTGTTCATGACCGCGAAGACGGATAGGAATTATAAGAAGAAAAGGTCACATATTGACGTGTGCCGAAAATATGATTACGCGTACACCATCTATCCTGCAATATTAAGGGCAAACCAAACATGAAACTGAACACTTGACAGCAGAATGGCCCTGTGTTATGTCATGAAAACACTGCCACACTCTCTCTCCTTTGGTTCCGTTTCATTTTAATGCACGGAACGGAAGGAGCCTAATTTATCTCCATTAGGTGTTTAGAGCTTAACATTGATTTTTACAGTCCTCTGACTGTGCCAGAGTCTTCCGAGTCTTCTTTTTGAATTGATGTGATTAGGAAACAGTACATTGGCAGTAGGCTTTTGGCTCTGCAGTTTCTGACAATATGTAATTAAACGGTTGCCATTGGGGGCTTTGAATGCCCTGTGGCTTTGGAGAAGTAGGTCACTGGAGGCTTTAAATTATTTCACCTGATCCCTCAAATCCAGCTCATCCAATATTGGAGGTGAGAACAATGAGTGGTCATGTCTGAGACTCCAGCGGCACGTTTTGTCCGGTTCTGTCTGACAGCTCTGGGAATACGGACAGGTCCAGTCACAGCTGGTTTGACGCACCTCTGCTTAAACCTATTACAAAGATGAGCAAACAATTAGCATCTGCCACCCTCTTTCCCCGGAAGCTAGCATTTGTTTGGTGTCCCTAGTGACACAGACATTCCAAGGAACCAGATGGGACAGGTCTCCACTTAAAGCTTCACTTATGTAGGTCACTCCCATTAGCCAATGAATGTCTGTCAGGTTTCTAAGTTTAAGCAATCACAAATGAAGCATTTCTATTAATCCATTTCACATACAGAGAGACAACACATACACACATAGTGACAGACAAGAGTATATATATATATATATCTTCAAATGTTCCTGTGGAGGGGGAGGTGGTTGCCCCTATCTTCGATTAAAAACAATATATAACGTATACCATTGAAGTTCTCTGATCTTATTTGTTTCTTTCTCCAGATTATTGTTAAATATGTAAATATTTTCTCTGGAACCAGGAAAAAAATCCTAAAAGCTATTGCCAGTCAGAAGTGTCTCGTGAAATCCACCCTGTGTATCGCCTTCTGAATGCTTTCGCCATCTGCTGGACAACATAAGAATAACTAGGGTGATTTGTAGACTAATGGGGCTAATCTCAAGGGCCACTGATTTCCAGCAATAAAATTAGAGACAATACAGATTTCCGAATTTTTGTCATTTAAGAAATACAATTAATTAACACGGTTTTGGTTTTTGAGGTGCAATAAGTAATTTTTTAAATACTAAAAACATTTCTAGTAATTTTTTATTCAACTCTGTCAAAATAAATGTGTCTCCAAACTTAATACAGAAAAAAGATTCACGCCAGAGCACGCAACGGAGAGAGGAATACACACACAAAATGCTCGGGTTAGCTCGGAAATAGATCGCGGTTTTTTTATTCGGCACACTTCTGCCGGAATACGCAAAAGTCCTCTGGGGTTGGGGGTATAAGGCAACGAAAAAACACCAAGAAAGTTGCTCCCGGAACTGGTTCCCTCTCTCCTCCTCGTGGCCGGCCTCTCACAGCTTTCTCCCTAGCTGCTCCTTGTCCCTCCGCAGATCCAACGCCTCCTTTTCCCCGCGCACATACTTCATCCCCATTGCCTCCTTTTCATCTTTCTCCTCCTCATCCTCTTTTTTCTCTGATTTCTCTGTTTGCGGATCTCGGGGAACTGTCTCTCGTAGTCCTTGCGGGTGCGGCTTTCCTTGGCTTTGTTGTTCTCCATGCGCTCCACCTTGGACAGCTTGGAGTGAGAGGCATCCTGCTCATCCCCAACATGCTGGGCTCCAGTGGATGATCACTCTGCCTTCACACTGAACTGTGTCTCCTTCTTGACTTCCCCTGCAGACCTCCTGTTATGGGGGAGAGGAAGGACAATCCCCCCCACCTCGGTGCGTGGAAAATGGGCCTCAGAGACACTCTCAATTCGGGGCCGCTGGGACTCAAGAGCCTCATTTTCAGGCTGGGTGGACATGGTGTGAAACTGTTGCACATAGCCAAGTCTTCTCTCGGGGGGCCTTTCCACCCCTGGGTGGGACTCTGAAAGTGGAGAGGGCCGTTGGACTGTCCCTGACAGGCCTCAGAACATGGAGGAGGACTGGTAACTTGGGTACCAACCCGGCCCGCCCTGCGAAGGTCCCCTTGGGCGTCTGGACCTCTATGTGGCTGGTGTGGTAACTTTTCGTGTCGCCGTGGACACAGGTGACCTCAATGGGTGCTCCCAGCCTCCCTTCTGCCAGCTCGGGCCGGATCAGGGTCACCAGAGTTTCACTGCCAGAGTCTAGGAGGGCGCACGTATCCTGCTTTCCTACCCGCACCGGCAGGTTCAGGGCCGTGGGGTGTTCGTGGGTCCGGCAGGTCGTGAGCAGGCACCTCCCTGGGGGTCATCCCTCCCCATGGCTGGGTGATGGCATGTGGACGTCCTCACCAGGGCACTGTCAGGCCAGGTGTCCCTTCTGGCCGTAGGAAAAACACCTCCAATCTTCTTACCTGGGAGGTGAGTGGTGGTCGGTGATTGGGGTTGGTTGCCGCGCCTGGTCCGGGCCCAGTCGTACTCTTAGGCGTGGAACCGTTGGGCGCGGTTGGCCAGGTTATACCCATATTGCCCCAGGATGGCCTTCTTCAGCATGGGGTAGTCTGCTGCCTCGGTACCCCCCCAAGTCGTGGCAGGCCTGCTGGGCGCGCCCAGCCAGAAGGTGGCCCCAGCGATCCGTTGGCCAGCCCTCTCGTTCTGCCGTGCACTCGAAAACCTCCAGGTAGGCCTCCACGTCGTCTTCCGCAGTCTGCTTGGTGAGCAGTGTCGTCGGGGCAACTGCGGCGGCAGCCCTGGGGAGACGACTGTTCAGGGAAATCGTCAGTTCTTGGACAGCGGCCATCCCCTGGGCTTGCTAGGTTTGGGCTTAGGCTAGGAAGTTGAGTGCGGCTTGCATGATTGGTGCTGGGCAAACCCTCTCCGGGTGCGTGTGCAGGTAGTGGAGTCACACTGCCCGCATTCTCCACCAAATGTGACAACCACGGGGCGAACTGGCTGCGCCGCACGCAACAGAGAGAGGAATGCACACAAAATGCTCGAGTTAGCTCGACGTCCGGAATCTCGTCCTCCTCGCTCGAGGGAATTTGCGGGGTCTCGCTCACCCGTCGCCAGCCAGATCTGTAAGACAGAGCACAGTGCTTTATCGTCGACACTTGCTGCCTGCATTCGGCTTGCGTTTGGAGCCTCCCTGGTGCCGACATCTTCTTCTCGTAGCTGCCGGCTTTTGTTCTTTTCCCTCCCCAATCCGCCGATGCATGTCAGCTGTGCTAGCGATTGCTGGAGAGGGAACGTACCGCCCTTCAAGGACTTGCCCCCTTGACCGTCATAATGGTCCTAGTCAATGTTTGATGGTTCTTTTAGTCACATGTTCTAGAATTATATCCTACTAGAAAATATTCCCAAAAAATGGGGGGTTCTCATTCTCATCACAACTTTGCTTTTAGACTTTTCATTCTTGTGATGACTCCATGTGCATCCTCAAAAATTTGTTATGTAATCTTCTCTTGACTTGTCTGTTTGATAAAAAAAATGTGTTCTTCTCTCATGGAAAAAGTCCAATCCATAATCTCACATGGAAAAATGTACTAGTGGAAAATTTACATTTTCTATTTTTTTTTCTTCATTTTCTTTGAATTGCAGACTGCATGTGTGAAGGTGTATGGGGCAAAGCAATTGGACATCTTAACAGCATTGATTTGAATAAGATTTCTTTAATGGACTCAATTCTATCAATCTAAATGTTTGATTTTTATTTGGACTTAACATATGCCTTCATTGGATATACTGGCCCCAGCAATCTCTGTGTTTCAGTGCCCTGTGACAATCTCCCATCAAGTGCCATGTTCTGTGTTTGAACCAGAAAAATCCAGATCATAAGGCTAAGCTTGGGTACCAACCATCACTGCCAACCTCAGTCATATGCAGATTTTTGGGGGTCAGTATTCATTAAGAGTGTTCCTTAGGTAAATAGTGGTGTAACTTTACAGCAGAACAATATCAGAGCCTTGTTAACTCCACATCATGCTATTTGTGTAGCATCTGGCAGTTTACGAAGGCCTGATAACGCTCTTTGTGAAATTCTATTAGCGTTCATTGCTGCAGCAAGAATATTGTTCCTGTATTGAAGGGTACTGGTTTCAGTCACTGTGATAATTATTATGACTGTTTTTCGAATGCCATGAACGTAATAATGTAGAATAAATAAATATCTTGTATATTTAGGTAAGTGCATGCATTTACACTTACAAATGAAAAAAATAAACAAAACAACTCTATAATAATAAAACTGTGTTTGGATAGCACATTTCATTCAATAACCTGCAGCCCAACGAGCCTCACAACATTAGATCAGAACAAATGGAAGCGTGAATGAAAGAAAGATGGGCACAGATGGGTTATCCGCTAAAGCATAACATTGCGTCTGTCTGACCGTCTGTCAAAGCGCACTGAAGTGTTTAAATACCACACACTGGCCTGATACCTAACAAGCAGTTCATGAGATTACATCTAATAAGCTTCATCCAGGCTTTGCAAACAAGAATAGCAACAATAAGAAGTAGAGCAAACAGGGAGACATGAACAATGTGGTTCCTTCTCTGTGACAGACACGCCCTGTGACAGATACACCTTGTGTTGACTGGTGTTGCTTTAGTTGCGACATCATTCTTGGTAGGAATAACACTGGGATTGCTCATGGGTAAGATGGATCATTTATTTGATGGTGTGTTTGAAATTTAGCCATTTTTAAAACTCTGCTCAATCCTTCTGATAAGAGTAATTTCCAAAGGATTGTTTAGCATGAACTGGAGCTTTCCAGTTGTCTTTTTTAGATTTTTTAAAAGTAATTTTTTAGATCAGTTCTGTTTGTCTGTTTATCTGATCAAATATATTTAAACATATTAACCACGTTCTACCAATTTGCATTTGAATTTGTTTATTTATTTTGACATCAGACAACAATGAACAATGAAACAATATACACATGTACACTCTGCCTAACTCTAAACGCAATAGAGATATAATAATGCATGAGACTAGATAATTTAGCCTAAATTAAAAAAACAAATTGTAACAAGACACACTGTAACATGCTGTGTAGCTAAGCTTAATTCAGTCGAGAAGGCACATCATTCTGTCTGTAATCAGGGGTAACTAATTAACTGTTAGTTGTGAATAGTGCAATTGTTTTCAAACTCTTACAAAACTGAAATAAATGAGTATTTACATCCACATAAATCTTACATAGATTTGAATTATTGACAAAATAGAGGCTTGACATTAGTGTCCCAACACTTCGAATTAACATTCAGTTAATGTATAATGTATACACTCAGTATTGACAGTCCAGCTTGTCAATGAAAATGTAACTATTCTTTCTCCTAACTTACATTGCCCTTTTAATTTTTTATTAATAACTTAAAATTGTATTAAATTTATTTATTCGTTCTGAATAAATAAATAATAATAATTCGCAATTCCCTTCACAATTTTTTTTTACATTGTTTAGATAATCTACATAGCAATTGAGCTGTCCTCATTTAATTATCTAGGTAATCCAAAATATGATTTGTGATGTTCAAGTAATAATGGGGAAATTACTATTCATGTGCTGAATGTCTTTTTCTTTTTTCCATTGTATGTAGTTTATCATTACTGTAATGTTAATTAAGTCACAGGCATGGGGGTTTGTGGGGGCGGGGGGGCAAAGCCTCTTCAACTTTCCTCTTGTCTTACAGTGCCCCAGTCCCTGGGCTCCAAAGCATAAAGAAGAATGAGTAAGAAGAGGAGGAGGAACAGCCGAAAGAGGAAGGGCTCGTGCAGCAGCAAACGTGAGTGCTGGGTATTAGTGAGCCCGGAGTAGACCATCAAGGTTAATCCCATAATTGCTGTCACATTTTGGCCACCCCTATCCCTGTCTGGCATTATTTTGAGGGCTAAACAAGTGTTGGATTTGCTCAGATCTTAGAGCTTATCTTCAAAGGTTTTATATTAAACGTGCATGTGTCTCAGTGTTCAAAAAGTCTATACAATTCGCAAAATGTCATGTTTTTCTCCTGTTGGTTTTCAGACAGCCATTCGTCATTTAATTTTCAGCTGCTCAACAGAAGCCAAAATAATAGTCCGGTGCCTGAAAATGACACCACAGAAAAGGGAGAGACTGATTCACTAAGAAAAGAATTTTTTGTCCTGGAATCTGATGAGGGAGACGAAACAGAACCTGAGATTCCATTCAAAGAAAAAGGGTTCAGAAGGGACAGCTATGAAGATACATACCAAAAAAAGGAAAGAAATATTTTACAGGAGAAGGATACAGATGAAGAAGTGAAGATTGTAACTTCCGTAACAATAGGTAACCATGAAGTGTCCTCTTCAAGAACAGTATTTCAGCAATCTCGTGAGCCTGTACATCAAGACCAGACCAACAGCCCAATGAGCACAACCAAAGTCAAGTGCACTGGATCTAACATGAAGCTCGAAATCAATGAAGTGCTACATTCACAAAAGTCAGATATCCAGACCACTCTTGTGGTGCAAAATAAAGGGGGAAAGAGAAAAGAAGCTTGTTTTAAAAAAGACTTGGAAAATCATTCCACTCCTAATAATGATAAACTCACCCGTCGGTACTCAGTGAACCACAGTTACACCACACGCAATTATAAAAACACATGTGAGCAGAAGAACTATGAGTTCACTGTCACAGAAATGGGCCGAGATTTTAAAGATGCTGTAATAAACAAAATCTATTACAAGTGCAATGAGGACAAGGATTGTTGCAAAAACTGTTGCAAATGCAGACTCGATAATCAAAATTCATGCCATCACAGCGATTTTTACCCCATGACACTGCTGTCTTCTATTCCAAATTCTCTGTCGGATCTCTGCCCTCTAGAAGTCAAGCCTTCATCATTTAACATGACAAGCACAGAGGTGTTTCCAGAGGTTCCTCCACCACACGAGTTTGCAGATAGAGACCCTGATTTAGTGGAGGATCTTAGACATGGCATAGGTTCCTTTCAGATCAGGTCTTGTGATAAATATGCCAGCCTGGCTGAGTCAGAAGATTCAAGGTATAATTTAAGCTCTTGCTGCCAGAACTCATTAGAGGGTGAGCACTGCGCTGATGGGGTGGGCTGTTTTGAAAACTCCTCTGAATCGGGTGACTATGAAACCTTATTCATGGAACCTAAAGCTGCCATGAGTAGGTCCAGTTTCACCGAAGATTTCATCCACAACCACAAAGGGAAGACCTGGCTGCGAAATAACAGCATTGCTATTTTAGAAAGCAAACCCAGAACTTCAAATTATTTAGATAAGCAACCAACAAGACGAAAGACCTTCCCAGGACTAGCAGACACGTCAAAAAGAATTGAAGAGAGTTTGTCAAGAGAGTCGTTTTCCTCAGGCACACTCTCTTCCTTTTACATGCAGTCATTTCCCCTTCAGAAAGAGAGATCGGCCAAATATTATACAGAGGACGAAAGGCCTTTTATCTCTCGTGGAGGGAGTTGTAATTCCTCAGGGTGCAGTAGCAATTACAAACCAAGCTCCAGGAATGGTGCTGGTCATAACACATGTCTGTCAAACCTTTGTACAAATGACAAAAACGAGGAGGTTTCCTTAAATTACAGACAATGCATCCAGCAACAGCATATATCAGACCAGGAGACTGTGACCCCAAGCACAAGCTTTCAAGGAAATGCATACACAGAGCCATCAGACAATGACAGCTTTGTGGTAGGAGCTGTGGACCACAGCGAGGTGGCAGAGAGTGGGTTTGACGAGGAGATGGCTGAGAATGAGGAACACAGCCCTGAGGCTTCTGCCGAAGGACTTCTTCAAAAGGATTTGGAGATTCATGTCACACCTCCTTCACGGAGCACCTCTCAAGACCTCATCAGTGAAGATGTCCCAGTGATACCAAATGTTGACCTGCAAGAAGTTGCCAGTACAGTTCCTGTGCCAAAGAAGAGAAGAGGTTCAGTGATGACAATTATCATCGGGGACTCTGAGCAAAGATACCTTCAGAATGATGCAAAACCACTGGAAGTAACTTTTGCAGAAAGGCATCATAGAGACATGTTCAGTGCTTTTTATGATGGGTCTTCTATGTCCCCTATAATGGATGTGGGAGAAATGGAGGCTGACAGTAACAGCAATGATGTAAAACGCACTCCTAAAAGATCTCTCAGTCCTGAGCCAGACATTTCTATCCAGAACTTTTTACCAATCAATGATGTACAGGATTTGCCAGAGCAGCGAGCTGAGATTCAGGCATCAGCTCCAATTGAGTCTGGATCACATCTGACAGACGATGCTACACTTGAGGAAAAAGACCATTCAAAGGCAGAAGACCGTCAAATTGTAGCATTGCCAGACACTAGCTTTCCCACTCCTGGACCTCAGGATAACCTTACAGGAGATGTCAAACCTAAGCTTCAGCAAACAGATTCCACGGAGAAGCAAACACTTTCAACATGTAAGCAGATTTTTATGTGTAGTTAAGCATGTTGACTTCCCCCCAATACTAAGTATAGTGTGAAAAATGATTTATCAATGACAATGTTTTGAAATGCAGATAGGCATATTGCTTTAGAAAACAAAATTTTTCCAAAGAAACTGAAAAATGTACCTTGTTACCATTTTAGCGTCAATCAACATAAAGCTTGAACTCAAGGAGCACCTGAAGCCACCAGACCCTGTTTTAAAAGAACCAGAGGATGTCCCCGACCACTGGGCGAAAAGACGTATGCTGTTTAAGGAAAGCAAAGAGAGGAGCTCCGCGGGAGGAAGTTCCCTTACCAGCAACATCACAGAGGAGTCAGGTGCCTACCACACCACACCAGTGGGGCTTAAATCTTATTTTAATCTTAAAGCAGAGGAGTCAGGGATTACCAAGCCTAACTGACATGCTGAGAGATATCCAGGAACTTGGCAAGGACCCATAAGGTCCAACATATTGTCATTTATAATGCAAAAAACTATTTTCAAATGTAATTTTAAATCAGTAAAAGTACACTGCATGCTATACATTCTACAAAAAGTTACAGTTTATCAGAAGAAACCCTTATTAAACAGAATAAAAATTATACTTAACCTATAAATGCTGAATGAAAGGTTCTTGAATGGATTTAAAATGTGTTGTGCACTGATGCTGATATACAGGGAACTCAGAGGATGCTCGATCAATGGACATGACTATGCGAGACTTTGAAGACAAGGGGTTCTATACAGAGACTTTCCACTCAGCATCCTGGATTTACCGTGGAGATGACGTCAACCCCAACAACAGCCCGCGTTGCCTCAGCAGTCGACCGCGACCCGTCACGTGTATGAAACCATTTATTTTATACCCTGCAGACATTTGGTGGCCAAAGCACTGTTTACTTTTCGATATCCTTATGTATACTTATGACAGCGGTAAATTTTATCACTTGGCCTTCAAGTTAGTTCAGAAACAGTAGCAAATATTAAGAAATGTATGAATGCTATCCCTAAGCCTACATGCAGACAATTGCACTTCCAATTCCCATAACTTCCTCCAGTTTTGTTTTCTCTTGTCATCTCGTTTCATTTACATTTCATCTCTTGACCTGTTTCACTAGGACAATGCCTGTCATTTACATGTAACCTTTCAGCTAATCATTTCAAAACATTAATTATCGTAATTAGTGATAGTCATAGTAGTATTAATATGATGTTTTAATCCTCCTTCTGCTGTTATAACAGCCTCGACTCTTCTGGAATAGCTTTCCACTTGATTGGAACATTGCTACAGGGACTTGCTTCAGTTCAGCCACAAAAGCATTAGTGAGGTCAGGCACTGATTTTGGGTGATTTGGCCTTGCTCGGAGTTGGCATCCAGTTAATCTCAAAGGCGTTTGATGGGGTTGAGGTCAGGGCTCTTCGCAGGCCAGTCATGTTCTTCCACAACAAGCTTGACAAAACAATTAGAAATAAAATAAAGTAATGATATTTAAATATATATATATATTTAACACTGGAGCATTACCAAATCAGCAACAATGAAAAGGAAGGAATCAATTGCATTCCAATTCCAGTTAAAAGGCAATTTACTCTCAATAAGTTCACCTGCTTAGGATCTGGATTATTCTGTAACCTTTAGTGTTTCTGTTCTTTTTGCAGTACGAGAGAGGACGGTTAAAATCAGCAAGGGGATGGGCGATTATCCATGGGGATTCAGAATTCAGTTCTCTAAACCTATCGTGGTCACAGAAGTTGACACAAGTAAGTGCATGGCAGAATGTAAATGTATAATTGCTTTGAACATCTAATTACTATAGAGAGCCGTTCTAATGACTACAAAGCATCTACAAAAATCTCTCTCTCTCTCTCTCTCTCTCTCTCTCTCTCTCTCTCTCTCTCTCTCTCTCCGCGCGCACATGTGCTTCAGATGGAGCTGCAGAAGAAGCAGGACTGCTGGTGGGAGACTATGTTATGTCGGTAAATGGGACCGATGTCACCAGCATCCCACACTCTGAGGCAGCTGACCTGGCCAGGCAAGGTAGGAATACAGATTTATAGTCAAAGCCACAAAGTCATGGAATTAGGCTGCACAATTTAGCTTCACGGACGCTCCCGAAATTATCGTTACATTACATTCCGCTGAAAATACTCTCTAGATTGAGTTTTAAGATAGATCCCTGGTTTAATGCAAATACAAAGGCTCCCCAGAAGTTCACGTGAGAGAAGAACATGTGTATTCGCTAGGTCCAGGAATGTCACATGGATTTTAAGCGGCTTGGGTCAGTTGCTAATTCTCATTAGTCCGTTCCAAGTTTTTCATCTCTTTACAGAGAAGAAATGATTAGCTTAGACCGAAGTCTCTACCTCAATGAACCACTCGCACATAGGCATCAATGTGCCCGTAAATAACATGTATATCTTAATCGAACTACTGCAAATTGGAGGACATCCTTATGGGGAAATAATCTCAAAAAGGCTCTGAAACTATTGCACCGCATGTTAAATACATCGTCTCCTGGCTAAATGTTTCAAATGGTATCATTCAGCTAGTGTTCACATTACCAGCATATGCAGCTAACTATCTTGCATTGTAGGACCAGACCTCCTCACCCTGACAATTGGCTCTGACATAAGCCGCTGCCCCAACACTCCAAGGCCTTCTTGTCGTGGTTATCTCCACAAGCGCACGCAGTCTGGTTTTCTCAAGGGCTGGAGGAAAAGGTGGTTTGTCCTGAAGCATGACTGCTGCCTCTACTACTACAGACACAAACGGGTGAGCAATGTGACGAGGAACTTGATGGACATTAATTGAGTCAGATTGCTTTTAGAGATTGATTTTCAGACGCTTTTAAGTGACTTACACGGCTTACAATTTCTAAATTCATCCACTCATACATATTTACTGAAGCAATTCAGGTTAAGTACCTGGTTTACTCTCTTGGAAGGGTTAAGGGCAGACTGGGAGGGCTATATCCTCTATATAAAGAGGATTCAGGTTTGAGTTTCTGGTAAGGAGGCCTGCTGAAAGGTTCTCAAAGAAGCGCTTTGGATCTGAAGGGCGGTTACCCCAAGCGTGACTAAGGACAAGTACACTGAAGCTCCAGTAGGAGCTGAAATTAATTATTGAGAAATGGAAAGTCTGGTCCGCTTCAAAAGGAGACCAGTTTAGCCCCAGTGAATATGTGTGGACATGATAAACAAAACAAAAATAGCCTTTCTGTAAATTATCTAAAAATGAATCTTGAACACTGCTCAGGATTTGCTGATCACAGGTGCTGTTGATACTTAATGCTAGTTCAACTGCTAGTTCTGTCATCTGCTGTATATGTCAAAGATGTGTCAGAGCATTTGTCATAGTAGTTAAAACACTGGGCGCAGAACTAAGTTTCGAATGCAAAACTGAGGTGCAGACACTACTGTTTTACTCTTTAGATAGGTACTTGACGTGAATGCATTTTGAACTCACTTTGCTTGTAGCTTTGAATAAGATTGTCTGCAATGAAACTATGCATGCCATTATTTTTTTAGGATGAGGGAAAAAGCAAAGCCCTTGCAACCCTGAAGTTGGAGGGAGCTGACGTGGGGCCTGACACAAGCCTAGGAAAACCTTTTGTGTTCAGATGCAGCCCTTTGTCCAGGAGTCGTGTTTATTACTTCTGTGCAACATCCAACCAGGAAATGAAGAGGTACAGAGAGAAACTGTATTGGTCTGGAAATGCCGTTTATTTTTATTTAATATCCAGTGAAAATGACTAAACTCCAAACATGATTATAGCCACACACGTGTTTCCCTTTGTGTTAATGCTGGTTACAATGTCAAAATGATCCATTATCCATGCAGTATGAGTAATTTCAAGACATTAGAGTGTTATTGGGTTATACAACACATTTATTTAAATGTGATCTAATTCAAGGCTAAGTACATGGGCTCAAATTTAACTGAATCTTTTCTTTACAGCTTGATATTTTATGAAGAATTTTGGTCATCTGGTGCCCATAAAATCTCATTCTGTTTTTCTAGACTTGACAGGAAAGTTAAAGCACAAGAGTGGGGGTTTTCCGCTCTAGCCCTAGAGAGATCCAGTTCAACTGGATTTACACATTACCCAAATAACTTATTATTTGGGGAAGTGCTACCACCTATTGGTCACTGACGATTAAACCAATCACTTGTTAGGAGCACCAAGGTGGCTGAAAAGTAAATGCAGATTAGGTGTGATGTAACAAGCACATTTTAACTGGATGGATACTGAGGCAATCAAACGCAGGCTCCTTCACGTTCCTCTAAACTGCTTCGCTTGTCTTCTTTTGTGTTTGAGGTGGGTGGAAGCTATGAACAGGGCAGTTCATCCAATCACTCAGGTACTGCGCTTTTTAATGAATTTTATAATGATTTATTATTTTTTATGATTATGGAATTACCGATTCTTTAAATATTTTCTCCTCAATTTGGAATCGGCAATTAAGGCATCTCAGCTCGTCGCTACAAATCCAGCCACCACACACAGTGAGAGTATCCTAGTCCTAGAGTAAGACTAGTCTCCTCGAATCCCAGTCAACTGTTTCATTCACACTCTGCAAGCTACACAGCCTGCGAGAGAGGTACATTCCTCTTGACGGTACTACCAGCCTGCAGGCACCTGGGAGCCCAAAAGGTAATACAGGTTAGCGACAAGCTGAGAGAAGCCCTGTCAGTTTCTCCTATCCCCGTGCGTGTGGCTATTCCTGCTGTGCCCTCCCAGTCACAATCAGCAAATTACATCAGCTGGATTCAACCCCCACAAAATCACAGGGGTCTATGCTCAGACTTAGGGGGACCGGTGACTGTGAAATTGGCTCTGCATGTTTCTGTTTGTCTGTCTGCGTTTCTTGCCTAGCAACCTGTCCTGGCTGTACTCTTGCTTTTGCCCTGTGCCCACTGGCACACCGTTAAGGGTTTTGATATTGGATTGATGGTGACAGCATAATACAAAATTAAATAGTGAAAGGACATCAGATTATTTTTGTTTTCATGTCCAGTGAAGACTTCAGCCACTGATTCAGTTTCTTCTTCACAGAACCATGTGTGGGTAGACGTCACCCAACACAACTCTAACCTGCCCCCTCTGGCCATCAAAGACCCTGAGTGCTTAGGCCTTCTTCATCAGATTGACAAAAGCAAAGATTTGTGGGTGCAGCACTACTGCGCTTTAAAAGATGGATGCCTTTATTTCTACGCTGGAATTCGTTCCACACGTGCGCTGGGTAAATATCTTTCAACCTTAATTGTGGAAATCTTTAAAATTGGTTTTACAAGATTTTAAAATAATTTTCACTATATCTCTGAAAAATATTGAATTCGGATTAACTTGAAGAGAAGAAACTCTAGAAATTATAGTGCCATCCATATTTATGCATTCACTCGGTATTTTTTTAAATAGCATTCAATTTCAAGTATGTTATGCTTTTTCTGAACTGGTATATATATGTCCCCACCAATATATTGATATAAAAAATACAGATAAAATCAAAATTTGGTCCCCCCGTGTGCTCCCGACTCCATGGCTACGTCTCTGGAGGGCAGGGTTAATGCCAGAATTAAAGGGTTTAATGGTAAAAACCCAATGTTAGCCTTTTTAAAGTGGTCATCACTTCCGTGTGTTCTTTCTTATTATTCCAGTTTGTTTACATTCATTACATCGGCGTTCAATAGACAGTTGATTGTAATGGAGCACTGTGACTTTAAAAACTCAATAAATGAAGGTCATGGGATCTGAATAAGACTACTGAATGAGACATTGTTCCATGGATCTTGAGGAGTGGGTAGGGCTTTTGACAATTTCAGAATTGATGATAAAATCAGGTCCCGCATGAAGCTTCTGAAAAGGGTTGAGGAGTAAATAAAGAACAGGTGATCTCCCTAAACAGTCGCTTAAAAAGTTAACTTAGTTCACCATGAAGTAGTAAAAAATTCTTACAATGTTGTATTTCAGTGATTTCTTTATTAAACCACCAACTTCTCTATCTCTGTTTGCAGGGGGGATCTACTTGCATGGGTACACAGTTAAAGAACAGAACCTTGGATCCAAGCGATCCGCTATTGAGCTGAAACCCCCATCTGAAGAGTTCAAAACATTCCACCTCTGTGCAGAGAATGCTACAGAAAACAAACGGTTGGTGGTTGTTCTTCAAACACCCTGGTACCAATTGAACTGAAAGCAAGAGCTTACCTGTAGGCAGTATCACCATTTGGTTCTGTGTTCGTTTTATGATTAACATTTTATAGTTTTAATGTATTGTCTCATATTTACTAAAGGTTTATTAAATAAATTGTTTAGTTAAAAATTATTATTTTTATTATTATTTATTGTTATTTTTTATCATGGAAATGGCCCACCTCAAATTATACTGTTTTGTTCTATTTACAGATGGATCCTGGCTATGAAATCATCTATTAGCAAATGGCTGCCTTTACACCAGGCCATTCAGGAGTTAATGAATCGTCCTCCAGAGGAGACTAGAATGTGACAAACATTGAAAAACAATGGAAAACAAATGGAACTGGAAGCTAAACATTTACATTGCCAATTAAGATAATTATTCTGAAGTGCTCGCTTACCTCCAAATCCTACTTGCTTTTACTGAGATTTTAATAATACTCTTAGCTTTCACAAATTATTTAAAATAAAATTTTAAATTATTTTAAATAAGTAAATTTCAGTAAGTCTTGTTGGTGGGAGTGCCTCTCCTTGAGTCAGAATTTACCATTACATATCTTCAGTAAGACATCAACTCTTGGAGAACTCTGCTGTTTGTCCTTACCTGATCCCTCTTCCAGGATTTCCCCAGTTAGACACAAAAACTAAGACAAGATAAGTCCTCATAATGCATAATTATATAGTACATAGTGCATAATACCATACATAAAGTTCTTCTCATCAAAAAGCGTGTTACCTAATAGTTCAATGAGAAATATCAGCTGAACATCTGATCAATAGCATATAAAACAGGCAGTTGACAAAATATTTCATAGGCAAGCAATGTGCAGACACATAATAAATGGGGGGAGACTCATTTTTTACATAAAATTCACACGAATAATTTCAATGTTTTGGACACTCGGTCTTGTTTTGTATTGCTTCTTTTTATAAACTGAACGAGGACAGAGGGTTATATGTAATGTGTGTTATATGTAATGTGTGTTATTGAACAACATGTTTAAGTTAAATGCTAATAAATCTTATAAATACGATATCCTCATTTTCAGGTCTACTTTTGCAGGTTTTCTAGAAAAAGGGAAAACTACTATTATATTCTTGAAAGCAACACCTCGGTAGATAAGGGATAATGGAATACTTCTATGCAATCTTTCTGTATATAAAGCTGCATATCTGAAGCTCTTGATTGGTTGAGGAATGACCCAAAAAATTTCTCAAAATACATTTTAAGGTTTTAGGGAATCCACCATGGAATTTCACATAATAGTCACAAGTTGCTCTTGGCACATTGCTTCCTAATCAACTGAAAGCAAAGCGTTACTATTGTATTTTTTGGTTTGCTCAGTTAAATTCCATAATAGTGAACCAGTAAAATGGCTTTTTGGTTTGTTTCTTGGAGAGGTCCAGGTGATTCATTTCATAGCATTTCGTGGGCCTATTTTTGTTCAATTGAATTCAGCAGTAATAGCGTATATGCAGCACTACTAAACCATATAAAAAAAAAGTTTATTATAACTTCTCAAGAAATATTTCTAATTCCTCATGAAAAACAGCTCATCTTGCATAGGAGGAATAGGAGCAGAAAATGCAATAGGGCAACACAAAATATTCTAAACAAGTAGGGTGAGGAGGCTACAGCTATCTGCATCAATGCAAATGTTCAAATGACGGAAACACTTTTCACACAATTCCAATGCAGAGCATCTTGGGTAGGCCTATATTTTTGTCATTTAAAATCATCATCCAACTTATTGCTTATTGTACTTCTTGTTACACACAGAGTGTTATAGAGATCAAACAAGTGACTTATTACAATGTAACATACATTGCATGTGCATATATAATGAACATTTTATTATATAAGTACTAAAATGTTTAGCGATGTGTACGATGCCAAAGAATAATACCTGACAGAATTAAAAATGTCAGTTTTCAATTATTGGAAAATTTGTTGCCAACGATTATTGATATTTCGGTACTTATGATAAGATATTTGAATTAGAATGAAAAATTAGACTTCTTACAAATGGCGCATTGTTTGGTAGGAATTTATTTTTTTTCGAAACTAATCTCCCATTTTTTAAAGTCAGATGTAAAATCTTATTTTGAATGTGAAACATTTACAGTATTCTACCATGTCCTTTAAAATTGGAACAAAGCTGTTCAGAAAAAGAAATAAACGATGATGAAAAAAAAGTGTCTTTGTGAAAGCAAAGCGAGGTGAAAAAGGCCAAACAAATGTATTACTGCGCACCACACTTTCAGTCCAGTCCTGCTAGACGATAAGGCCACATGTTGTCGGATGTTTTCTCTCACAATGCACCAAGGAAAACACCAAACTCCCGCTGAGGCGTATCCAAAATCCATGACATCAAGGAGAGATGTTTGGTCATGTGAGTGGTGGTCATATACCTTCTGCCTCCATGAGGAAAGGAACTCCTGGGAAATGGCGAGTGTGGGGAGAGAAGTTGCATCATCACACTCGTGGTGGGTTGCAAACTGTTCAATTCCTGTCTTTCTTTCCATTCTCCCTCTCTAATATTTTCTAAGCACTTGTTCTCTTTCTAATTACACACGTTCTTCTCTCTAGGCTGTGTCCTACTCACTACCACTACGTCCTCACCCTCTTTTATCCCCCCTTTCGGGCGGAACTAAGCCCGTACCCCAGGAAGGGAACCCCCGCTGCTCTCACTCTAATCCCCAATTCTCTTCCCTCTGTCACCCCTCTTACCTTTACTCTAGCCCCTGATGTGGTCTCCCGCCCTTGCAACAATCCTTCCAGCCTTTCCCGACGGGGGTCGTCCCCCTCCAGAACGTGGGAGTAACCCCTCCCACTAACTCTAACCCCCCCAGTACTCCCAGATCGCGACACTATTATCAATCAATCAATCAATCAATCAATTTTATTTTTATACAGCGCTTTTCACATGTTGCCATGTCACAAAGACGCT
>JAOVYW010049352.1:6224-18746 GCA_025775045.1 Hiodon tergisus
ACTGGCTGTGTTCACATCCCCCAGAGTCTCGTCTGACCAGAGTCACGCGCACTGCTCTACATCCGGGGACTGGCTGTGTTCACATCCTCCAGAGTCTCGTCTGACCAGAGTCACGCGCACTGCTCTACGCGTCCAGGACTGAATCTGTACATCCAGCTCGCATGAAAACAAAAGGGACGGCACTGTGACACACGAATCACAATTCACCGCAGCCTTCTGGGAACCACAAAAGAGTGAAACAAAGCCTCCACCGATGGCAGGCGTAAGGGAGTCTGATCTCCTAAAAAACGTAATAAAATACAGCTCTGTCCCCCAGGGAGGATGGCCTTCCTGCTGCAGGGACGATTCTCTTCTCCCCCTCACTCAAGCACAGGAAGCGCATCAGGAAAAGCTAGACTGGCTATGGGGAAAGAGCACTTCCTAACCAGCCAGCGCCTCAGAGGAAGGTGCGCTCATCCAGCTGCAGTCAAGCGCCATGGCAACGCAGGAAGACAATGACAGGCGAGGAGCGACAACGAGGGTGCCTGGGATCATCAGGTCGCGTCACTCGATCGGAAAAACCCGCATAAAACTCCACCGTTCAGATCGACGCGCTAAAATCCTTCAATCAGCGCAACATACAAAACACTAACCTTAATGCAAACACACCAAAAAAAGTTCCATAACCACAACGCATGCATATACTTACCACACTCAAGGGAGTTGACCACAAGCATGCCCCATTTTGCAACACACGAAAGAGGATGTAGTCAAGTGCTACAACAGCTTGATCTTGGTTTAGGAAGTCAGAAACCGCTAGGCAGATTGTCAGGCGGAATTACCTAGGTCACTTCTTCAGACCTCTCCAAGCTATGCACACTCAACATCTATGGCAATAAACAGTAAATGGATACCTCTGAATGGACTGATCAGACAGACACACACACACACACACCTGGGTCCGGGGGTGAGAGACGAGACAGCAGGCTTGGCCGAGGGTTTCGGCCGTTCCTCCGTCTTAAGGAATTCCTTTGCCTCCTTGGAATCAGCCTCCACCTCTTTGGTTACCCTGAAGGCGGCGACACAAAACTAAATCACACCTTGAATTTGTTGACACACTTTTTTGGAGAAGAAAAAAAAGGACAATATCTCAATAAAGAAAGGGACCTGGGCATGTGTTATTTGCAAATGCAAAGACCCATTTTTATTTTATTTTTAAATCAAGAAACATGTTCTCCATCACATTGTGAAACAGTTGGTAACCTGCTACATGTAACATTTGTGAATAACATTTGATGTTAAAACACAAGGCTAAATAAAATATAAAATTTAATTAACAATGCAGCAATTTACACTAAAATCCCCTTTTTACAAGACGCATTCATAACAGATACTAATTAAAAAACACATTTATGTATTTACACAAGCCAAGTAACCAGCTTGCAGTCGAGTTGAAAATAGCATTGCTGTAGGCAATTCAAATGTACACGCCTTTAAATGACACATGACCCATCGATGATGTCAGTCACTACATTTCTCAACACAAGGACAGCCTGGGGAAACGAGTGGAGCCCAAATGAACCACTTTGTTTTCAGCTCTGTTCCGGCACTGGAAACCAAACATTAAAACGTCCACTTCCTATAAATTCCTAGGATGCACGTTAATCTTTCCAGATACCATCTACTGAAACAAAAACATCTGACAGACATCACAGGAGACTCCTATAGCGTTTTGTCCACTCGATAACGAGAAGTCCCAAATGCTCATAGCCCCTGCCCGTCCCTGAAGACAGCCCCACGCCACACCAATGCCACTTCATCTCATCGACATCCAAAGGCTCGGCCAAGACCACAAACACCAGCGCGCACACAGCCTTGAACTACAGCTCAATGACATTCGTGAAACACAAGTTCAATTATTCACCATGGCAGTAACTTGATCCCGAATAGGAGGTCCCGGGGCAGATCAATGGCTCAATTACAGAAATTGATTTTTTGTGACCTCTGACCTATTGTCTGCAGAGACAGCATTTAGGTCAAATACTTTGTGGACCCTACATACCCTTTAATGTTCATATACGTGGTACCACAGCAACAAGTCTACTTGCCAGTTAGACCCGGAAACACAGGTCAAATATCCAATATGTGAATGCCTTGACAATACTACACACTGGTTCAACTTTAACCATTTTATTTAGATAATTAACATTTAAACGTTGAAATTTCATTTAAATAACATTTTAGATTTAAAAAAATAGAACAAATACACTCTTGCCCGGGCACCAACTGCTAGCGTAAATTCTGATGTGAAAGCCGGGATATTACAAATGTGCTACTAATCAGCCAAGAATTATATCTAAAATTAGATCACCCTTTTAAGACCATTCATGCATTCATATCCCCCAGATTAGTCCAATGCAATTCAGTGTCTCACACAGGGCAGGTACAAAATGCAGCGGAGAGATATTGAAACAAAATATCGGTAGGATTCCTTTTCATTACCCTAATTTTGACTCCCCGACAAAGACTGGTAACCAGTTGTTAGCACAAAGGGTACATATTGGTGTTAGTGGCTCTCGGGTGGTCGGTCAAGGAAGTTCTTTGTGTCCGTGAGCCATTTTCAGGACAAAGGGCAATGCAGGCTTTTCCTACAGGGCCATAAACCAACGGAATGCTTAGTCTGAGAACACCAGGCCTGCTTATACCCTGCACAACTCAAAATCCCACTCAAAAACTAATCTTTTATTTAAAAATGGCAATCGGAGGCCTCCAGAGTCTCACACATTTCACACATCTAATGCACTCGGTCGATGCTTAAACATCTCTAATCATCGCTCTCTCCCTCAACTGCCAATAAAGCCCACAAATGGACATGGTTTATTTATTCTACATTCGCCTTTTCGAATTCTGCATTTGGCTTTGGAATGAAACCCTAAGACCAGACTACTGAACACCATAGCACAAATTCCATTCTGGCTTCAACACATTAACTACTAGTCCAGATTAGATGCCGCCGCCGCCGCCGCCGCCCCCTCAAACCGCCCTGGAGTTCTAAATGACCCATACCATCTCGGTACTAAATATCACACATGCACAAAGCCTTCATTCTTTTACAAGGGCCTGTAAATGAAAAACGAGGGGAATATGCTTTCCCATCAATGAAAAAGTTGTTCAGAAGGCACTGCTGTACTGCTTTCGGTGGGATAATGTCTTCTGGGCTGCGGTTATACGAAACAAGCTGGAGTGCCCGATCAGTGTTCAGTAAAAGGATTTGGGTTGTGTTCAGGGCTACTCAAAATCCAAACCTGACCAATCACAGATCTCTTCCATTACGTCACATAATTAAATGAACCTGCAATAATTATGGAAAAACCACCCAACACTGAAAATTTACTAAGAATCATAGAAGATGATAAATAAAAATGTGTTTAGCCTGTTTGAAATAGCCTTGATGTGACAGAGCCATGGTGCTGAAGAACGCTAAAGAAAATTCTGAAATCCTGGAGTTGTGTCTCCATCTAGTGGCCAACCAAATGTTACAAAAAAAAACCTCATAAACGAACCAGTCCAGACTAAGAGAGACCAACCATTGACTTACTTAACTTCTTCTCCGGCAAAATCAAACACTTTTGTTATAGTGATCTTGGAGGGTTCCTTTGGTTTGTCCTCGGTTCTCTGCGACCCTGAGGGATCCTCGTTACGTTTTTCCGGGTTGCCTGTGACAGCCTGTGGGAGTCAAACATCACTTGATGCATCACTGTCATCCAACCAAACAGAAGCATAACCCGTTGATATAAAATGGTCTCAAACAAGTTCAGAACTTTGACTCCTAATATCATGAAAAAATACACTCCAGGATAAAAAGATGTTCCAATCTCCAGTAGTCACATTCAGAAGCTTTTTACTTTAGCGTTTATATTTTGAAGTGAAATACTAATAACAAGAGTTGGTCTGTAATGAAGACTAAGCGTTTTGATATGGCCCTCTCAAATTGGGACCAAGACAGCATCAACCAGGAGCGCTGGCATCATTTAGAGCCTGACAGTTACGTCATAGCACCGATATAACGGGCCGGTGGTCAGCCATCAATGATGAAAATGTATAAACAAATATTCCCGTAAATTTATTGGCATTGCAATGCGCCAAAGGACTGTTAGAGGAAGCTCTTACGCAAGCACTGAGTGGGAGAATACGCAGCTAACAATACCGTCGGGGTTTGCGAGTTCACCGTCCATCATTATCCTACGAACACTTGACTCAATCTGACAAACAGCAGTAGCATTACAGTCAATTTGCTACAGAGGTATTTATTGGGCTGCACTTTTACATGAAGGCTATGAAGCACTGAATCCTCTGGTGAATGTGTGGGCGCTAAAATCAGGCTAACGTTACAGCATGCAAGAGTTTATACTGAGACTCCAACTGTGCCATACAAGATTCAGGAGCTCTAGACTCATTCTTCCCACTGGTCGCACTGGTGAGGGAATAAAGTTTTGAGTCGCCTGCAAGATGACATATATATATATGTTATTAGTGGTAGTTATATTATTTATATAACTTTTTTTCTTCCCCATCTCAGTCTCCCTGCATGCACCTTCACCTTCGTGATCTCTTGACGGCCCTTCCTCTGTCTTTTAAAATAAATCGGACATAGGCCGCTTCACATTCACGCTTTAACGCTGGTGTTTTGTCGTCTATGCGCCGCGCGCACATAGCTGATGAACGCACAACTAGGGAAAGTGCAGGTAGGGAGGGGTGAATAGAACCTGATTGGTTAACGGAGTACATGTGCCAGACAGGTACCAAGACAACCTGAACATTATGCACTCGTACCAATGCAACCGTGTGAAATTTTAACACACACATTCTCAAAAAAATGGTCGCAGTCTAGAGCCCTGAGATTGTTAGATAACAATTTAGCAAGAGCTAACACTTCTGTATAAATGGATCATCATATTGTCCCCTGTAAGCTTGCTTCAGCCAAGATTCCCAAACGACTTCAAGTTTTCAAACAAATACATAATGAAGGGGGGGGGGGGGGATAATGCCCCGTATCCAAGGTAATAACACCTTTTTTTGTTGAATTTGATTCTGATTAAGTGTACACTAAACCTTACATTTTTTAAAGTTTAAACATTTGATGTATTGAAAGAGAACCTAGCACCTCTACTGAGTTTTGTTATGGGAACTGATTAACTTGCTTTAAGCCCGTACATTTAAAATCTACAAGACGACTGAAGTATCTACTCCATTTAATCTGTACCATTTATGCACCTGATAGCTTAACGATTTACTACATAGAGAAATCTCAGAAGAAAATATTAATCATGACATGCATTTCCGAAAATCATTTCTGAAATAAAACAACACTATACTATACTTTACAACTTCCTCGTTTCAAAAATCTAAATCAAACAATGAAAAACTGCGTTGGAATTTACATTGTGTATCTGCCTAACAGACACAGAATACCTTGAATAAATCATTTATACAGCTGGTTGATGGATATGTGATAAAGCAGAATATAGATAAGTGCCCTTCCTTTTGGTCACAGGTCTGCTCCTTTAACCACGACTCCACCTGCTGGCGGATGCAGCATAAATAAAAGTGAGATTCTTAACCTGGTGCTGTACTACTGACATGTAAAATAGCTACAGTGTTAAACTAGAAACGTAGTTGAAATAACAGTTCAGAGAACTGCTGACAAAACGTCCCTCTCTGTTCTTATGAGGGGGTTGGGTCATTCTCTCTGGTACCTGCGAAGCCTTGCTGTATGTTGTCGCTACCGGAACAGCAGGTTTACATGCAGGTCTAACGTCGCTCAAAAAGCTGGCCCAAAGATCATCTGCTTTTTTCTTCTCTTTCTCCTGGACCTTTGTCACCGGACTCTCGTCTTCCTCGTCATTCTCCTTAATCTCCGGACCGGGCTCTTCTGTCTGTTCACCACTCTCTTCCTCCTCCAGCCGCAATCCTCCCTTCTTCCTTTTCCTGTCAGGAGAGACGGAAAAGGTTGTGACCCAACAGACTATGCCCGAACTGGGCTAGGTACTATGTTTAATTTTTAAAAAAATTTATTAGAATTTCCAATTATTTTTGCGTATCCGCCCCCGTTTGGAAAAGTCAACTGTACCAACGCCTCGCGGCTCATTGCTACATCCTGCCTCTACACACAGGGAGGATGAGCTACAGTCTCCTTCTATACAACCTTTTTCACACAGCAGGCTACAAAGCTCACATAAGAGGTTCAGCGCAGATTAAAGGAGACGCACGTCCCTCTCGCCAGCAGTGCCAGCTTGCGGGCGTCAGGAAAATCGACAGGAGGCACTTGCTAGTCGCGAGAAGCCCTGCCGATTTCCTCCCACCCCAGCTCAGGTGGCCATCTGCCAACTGCGCAGTCCTGGTCAAAATCGCCAGATGACATTAACTGAATTTGAAACCTGCCAAATCTAGCGCACAGGGCTCAGTGCAGTCAGGCAAACAGTTACCAACTGAGCCACTTGGGGGGCCAGACAGCTTATTTATATTGCATATATACTGAATACCTAATTTAAATTACATTCTGAATTTACTTTAGCTTACAATTATTTGCAGACTGTAAAGCTGGCTTAATTCTCTGTGTGAAACATTATTTGCAATCCGGAAACTGTCTTACTATACAAATCATGCAACCACTTGATGTAGATGTCTGGACAAAGCATGCTGGGTGATCTCGTGGAAAGTATTTTAAAGGCATGTAATGCATTTTCCAATTGAAAACACATTCAAATAGTCTGGAAACCCCTTTTCATTTTGAAACAATATAAAAAAGACACACGACAACGGAAGGCTATGCGGAGCAGCTATAATAGAACACTTACAGGGACAGTCTGCTGAAAATTAAACCTGCTGTAAAAATTCATACCGCCGGAAATATACTCGAAAACCTCAAATTAAACAAATTGTTTAAAAGTAAACAACGACAAACGTGACAACCCACTCACCTCACCCCAATATTCTTACTGCCACTCTTCTTTTTCCTTACGCCTTTAGAGCTATGTTCGTTAATTTGGCCCGTTTCCACACCGTCCTCGTTCACGCACTCGTTCATGTCATCTTCACTCAGGTTATCCTCTGTCGTGCAAACAGAGCAGTGAATTTGTAACGGGTGTGCCCCCATCAAACTACTGAGGCTTTGCCAATGAGAACGCCATTTAAGGAATAGTAACCACGTACAATTTTGTTACATTGTGTAGAACAATTACCTTATAAGACCATATAAAAACAGTAACTTCAGAATTAGAATCAGGTTGCGGGTTTTTTTTTTTGTAGTTCAGGAGTACATGCAGCTCAATGTAGTGATGAAATCACATTTACTGTCAAACCGATTTAATTTTCATCTTTACAAAATGATTTAGGTGACTAGCTAAACAAAATTATTGTTTGAAATTACTTAATTATCCACAAAATGCGACACCGAGTACAAGATAACTATCCTGGTGTCCATTTAACTCTCGCACAAACAGACAGTCTACCAAAAAAACCGATATATATATATATATAATGTGTGTTTAAAAAACACACAGGCAGCAACCACGTTCCACGCTCCGTAATTGCAATAGCAAATTAGCTTAGCTACATGTTTTATTAACTTACCAGATGGCACATAGTCTGCATCTTCATCAGAGGAATAATCTTCAGAATCATAATCTGAGAAATTCATAATTCCTTACAGTATACTAAATAAATTAAACACCAATATATGAACCCCTTAAAACAACACCACTCTTACGCTGGATCTCACTTACAGGACTTCGCTGGCGGAACTCACGTGATTCATGTAACCGCCGAAAACAGCAGAAACCGGATAACAAACAATTCAATCGTTTCGAAAAACCGCATGAATTATAATCCTAACAATACATTAACTACAGAGCGTACAGTTTTATATAGATAACTGGGCCACGTTAGAAATATCAATCTACGGTTAAACTTGAATATTATTTTATTGTTAGTCACGTGACTTTCAATAGCCGAGCTCCGTGTTCTCACACTAACTAGACTTTGCGAACAATCCTTCAACCAATCCGAAGAAGCGAGCTGCGACAATGGGAACGGCAACCTCCATGGTTAAACTCTCCCTGATAGGTCTTCTGGAAATATTTCGCCCGCACATAATGACTGGATTTGCTAAGCTATTCCATTAAACTTGTGTCAATCAATTGACTAGGCGGGAGGGGGAATGTTTTGGTACACGAATACATAAAGCATTTGAGTGTAATTGGTTCACGAAACAACCCTCAACATTAAAGTACGCAAGCGCATTATGGTCAATTCTACTGCCGGACGTCGTGACGTCAGATTGCAAGTTTCTGTTTATTGAGCACATTCAGGAAGGAACTATTTTATAATAGTGTGATCTGGGTTTCAAGTATTGTCAAGTATTTCATGTCTCAACAATGCAGAACGGTCATAGTGACGTAGGGTTTGTACAGCAAATTTTAAGTTTGAAATTAGTCCCAAGAGAAAATGGTACAAGGTGCGGAAACGATATATCTCTTTGCGACTTCTCAGGTGAGGGTTAACGTCGCCACTCAATCGTTTATGTCTTTTTAGTGTTTTGTTTCGATTGAGACCAGTACACTGGAGTTATATGTAATTTTAAAAATTGTATTATTCAAGTAGCCTACATAGCTGGCTTGATGATTATTTAATGATAATACAATCACCTTCCGAAACAACTGTCTGGTTAGTGAACTTAAAGTAAAGTTGACATACATTAATTGTTTTTGTTTATTCTTGCATTACATTTCTAAATGGTTATCATCGGTAATGAGTAATGTTTGGATTATACGATCCTCCCAGAGGATTATATTACCATTGAAAATGTACACTTTATTTTTACGTGTGTTGCCGTTATTGTCAAACATTCCTGATTTATATGCCTGTCAAGCGCACAGGTTGTAATTTCGCCGTATTGAGCCACTCCCTTTTAAATCAGCCGGGCTCGTGATACAATAACGGGGATAGTTGATTGGCTACATCTAGTTCTAAGAAACACCTCGTCCGTCTTTACTTCTGGAGTTGCATATGTTGCTGCAAGGTCCACTTGATTGGTGTTGGCTCTTTTATCTTCTAAGGTCCTCGTTTTACGTGCAAATGGTAGTAGTGACCGGGGTGCGTGTTTAAAAGATAAATTGGTGTACTAGTTATTTCCTCAAGTCTGACAGTGGTATACTTTCTCACGTATTATTTTAGAAGTTGTTGTTTTTTTCTTGCAGGGATGCCCGGTACCATTTCTGAATGTGTGTATTTTTGTCCCCTTATTTAATTGCCATCCACTGTGCACACCAGTTCACATCTTGCTCTCTCTCTTTCTCTCTTTCAGAAATGTGGTATGGAGTGTTCCTGTGGGCCTTTGTCTCATCCCTGGTTTTCCACTTGCCAGCAGCCTTCCTGTCTCTTGCCACACTTCGGCAACACAAAACTGCACGCTTCATGCCCATTGCCATCCTTTTGATGAGCATCGTGGGTACGCTTTGTGGAGGCGTCTTTACCAGTGCGTAACTCCTCCGTCTTTTTAGTAATGGCTAATGCCAGCGAGCTTCTGGAACGGTTCCATTTTCAGCAAATGCACCATACAGCTTCCTGCTGCACAAACATGCTACTAGGAGTACGCAGAATTAACACAGAGAGCCCGATATATTGCTTTCTCAAATGTTAAATTAACCTCAATGGATACGCGAGTCCTATTTACATTTCAAGGTGAATCTGTGCTTCTTGTATTAATTTAGCTGACACCAGGCAATGTGTGTGCCCACAGGTGCTGCAATAGCAGGTGTTTACAAAGCTGCGGGGAAGACGATGATCTCACTGGAGGCCTTTGTGTTTGGAGTGGGGCAGTCCTTCTGCGTCCTGGTTATCTCTTTCCTCAGGATCCTGGCCACGCTATAACACGGTCCATCGTGTACCTGGAGGGACGCTATGTGAGCAGTGTCCAGGTGTTGGGGACGTAACGCACAGACACACCTGAGCCATCAAGAGGCCTTGCTCTCAAATTCCAGATCTTCTTAAACGGTTCCTGCTGTGAAAGTTCTACAGGTTTACAATGTGCTGTTTGGCGGACTCAGAGTAGAGTTCAGTGGCTTCGCTTCAGAATTGGCCATTCTCTCCAGGAAACAGACACCCAGGTCACGTAGCAGCAGAGCCTTAAAGTAGGCTTCTCAGAAACCATTACACTTGCACACCACTGGGCAGTCTTTAAAAAATACCAGCTAGAGACAACTTAAATCAGAAAATATTAATACAAGAGAGCTCCTCGTGGAGCTGAGGGACAGTGGGAGGACATTACTGTTAAACACAATGCGTCGTAACACAGTGGTGATGATTGGAAACATCAAATGGGCAGATATTGAATTTGTTTGAATTGTAATTGAATTAGTGTGAATATTCATTACTTTATCTGCTGAATAATGATGGTGCCCCAAACACGGAAGCTGGAGTTTGGAACAGGTGTGTTGGCATAGATCAGGGGTTGAGAGACCTAAAACTTTACGGAAGATAATATATTTTTTGATAGCTGTGCAACTTTAAAATCCAAAAATATTATATATATATATTCCTTTTCCCCCCAGTGGGTTTAAGACGGGGATATTGAAATGAACTATGAACCATTTTAGGATGTGTATGTGTCACTTGTGGAATGCTTTTTATCATACAGATGTTGCGAATTTGGTCTTTATTTTGTTACTAATGTGCTCTGTTTTTTTTTTAAATCTGCTCTAGTCTTTTATATTAATATTTTTCATTAAAAAAAAAAAACCACCATTTTAAATTCTTATACATTTCCTTACAAAATCCATTAGGTTTTTAATCCTTAAAAAAATTCTAATACCAAAGGACTGTAAATGCAAATAAAATATTTAATTTAACTCATTAATGTGAGAATGCTTGCTCTACTGTTTGTCCAACTGCAGGGAATTTATTTAACTGAGCGTGACGAATGTAACAATAGGAGTCTAGATAAGGTTGAAGCCCACCACTAAACTATTTTCTGTTTAACCTAAACGGATGAATATCTCTTTTTTTTCTTTCCTTAGTATTGTTTGTGAGTCATTTTCAGTTGATGTTGGTGGTGTAAGCGCATACTACTGATCACATGTTAAATCTCCCCCTTTGCCAGCATTGTGCTGAACTGCAGAATTGGAGATTATCGGTCCAGCAACCTTGATCAGGGTCCTGGTTCAGCAGGTGATTGGCTGACTTCATTAACTTTTACACCGTGTTTTTGTACTGTTGCTTTAATACTAACAGCGAAAGGTTGGGGCTTGGGGGACCCGATCAAGCAGCAGCAGCTGGATTCAAGGCAATCATTTCACACCTCAAAGAATTACCAATTTTGGTTTTGAAGTTACTTTTAAAGTCTTTCAAAAACTTAAAAATGCCTCTTTGTTGGGTGCTAATATAAAAGCTGCAGAAGAAGTTCTCTACGAAAAAATGTTCGACTTTAACGTTTCAAGAGGCATGTAAAATAATAATTTAAAAAATAATGGGTTTATTCAAAACGATTTTTTTTTTTTTTTTTGGAAGCAGTTAAGGCACCATTCATTGACTTCTCCGTTTTGCTATCAAAAGCTCTTTGACTACCTTGAAATTTTGCCGGGTGTTTTGATTGTTCGATTGGTTTATTGTTTTCCGGCCCAGCCCAATTTTACTGCAGCACAATAAGTGCCAAATGTGTTCTTGTTTTTAATGCAATAAAATATCTTCAATCAGGCTGGTTGTTTGTTTGTACAATGCTTCCAGTCATTGTATTCTAGTGATTATACTTCAATGGAAAAAATGAAATGCTTAATTAAATCAGAATATATTATTAAATCGATAATTAGTTTAAGTGCAGTGAAAGTGCGTTTGAAAATTTTAATATACCTTGCGTGGACGATTTACAGTCAGATATGTCGTAGGTAAGAAAAGTAAAAAGCACAATAGCGCCCTCTATTGACTGTCCAGATGTCAATTCAAATCTAAACCGGTGTCATGTGGAGGAAAATCGTCTTCCAGGACATCGACGCTGCAGTCCAATGCGTACTTGTTACTAGCAAGTGGTTTTATGAGTACAAAGACAAAACGACCTATCTTCCATGGAACTTCCTATAAACATAACTCACTGCCGAAGAGACTTAATGGGATATTCTGGGGAGGTGCCTTTACAGTAAATTCCTTCAATTCAAGCCCGTTGATGGGAACGGGACTTGTTGGAGAAGATCAATACAAAACTATGAAATCCTTGTTTACTCCATAACATTTTGTTTCCGTGCTGCTCTGGCTGTACATTGGCTCATGGCCCTACTTACATGAAGCGAGAACTGTGGAAGGGGAGTGTTTGTGTATAACCCCTGGGCACTTTTGGTGTAATATTTACCAGGAACGGTTGTAACGAAAAGCCAGGCGTGGGGTCTGGTGCAGGATATTGAGACTCAGGAAAACTCAGGAAAAGTTCAATCAACGGTCGCTGTTTTAATGAACCCAAACAGCTGAAGAACTGAAAAATAACTGATCTGTTTACAC
>JAOVYW010049361.1:4430-24356 GCA_025775045.1 Hiodon tergisus
GAAGTTCAAGAAGGTTGTCCAGTTTTGGGTTTTGGTTTCAGGGACACATTACGCACCCATGTTACAATATGAAGTGTAGGGCATTTGAATTGCTTCGAACTTGCATTGCGCCGGTCCCGAATCCTGTACGCTTCACCGCGCACATTGCCAGATGCGATGTATCAAGAACCACACAGGGAGCCCTGTACAGGCCCCAAAAAGAATTTGCAATGGCCTGAACTTGGAGTGAAAAAAATACGACCCATTTGTTTTTGTATGACACTAACTGCTTAAGAATATGCAGTTACATAAAATATAGTCAGATTTATTAAATATTGACTGTGTTTTAGCACGTACATCACATTTTGTAAGGTGTGATGTAATTGGTTGGGGAAACAAGCTTTTGGTTTTGTCTCCCTCGTTTCGTGACCATTTCACCACACATTGGTGCAGTCGTCTTTGTTTGGGTTTTAGCAAACTTAACGAGCGACCAAGTGCGAGTCCTACCTGGGATATCCTGTAACTTGGCAACCGCATCACAGTCACGAGCTCCGTCACTTAGGATCGGGTTTATGTATGAGCAGTATTGGTAACAACACGTGTATAAATACTTTAGAAGCAGCTCCCCTTTGTGCAGAAGAGCCTAAATGTGTTGTACAAGAGAGACCGATGAGAAAATATCCCTCAATGTCTGGTTTCTAGGGTCAGGCCGGTATGGGGCACTCTTGAATGTTATCAGAGCCTTACTGATATTGTGCACTTGCTGTTAACCCGGTACATCTACTTGAAGACATGAGGTCACTGAGCAAGATGAATTATATTAATATATAAAAAGGCAATTATGAATCGTTTTATTATTATGATTATTATTATTATTGACATAATCAGTAAAGACACAAAACGATTACCCGACCCTGCAGCCCAATGCGGTCCTTGTGAAACAATGTCGAGGAGCCCTGATGAGCTCTTGGGTGTTTTATTCCAAGTTATACAGACAGATCCATAAGGGAAACGCCCCCCCCGGGCCACGCCACTGCATCAGAAAAGCGAAAATTCAGCGTCAGCGGCAGTCACACCATGTCCGCCCTCCCTCGCCCCTCCTCTCACACGTTTGCATTGTCACCACCTGGTTGTGCCTTCACTCGACCACAGAACGACGGGGGCCATCGCTCCCATGCCAATTGACGGCGCATCTCTGCCGCTGGCAAGAAAACGTTAAGAAATCGCCGCGTGAAAACAAATACGCTGAAATTTAGAGTTCCCGTTGAAAGGCAAGTTGCTCCTCCCCGAGAGCCCAGCCCGTCTGTCTGTGATCGATCACCCCTTTCCCCCAGCATTGCTTTGCCGTCGGTCTGCTCAGGACAAGCGCTGTTAATTTTTAACCCTCTGGGCTATGCCACTATTGCCCCGAGTGACCGGGTGTGACCGGTGCCCCTCCACAAACTCCCAGCGCTTGGAATTCTGTGGAGTTCGACCGTCAGCCGGCCGGGTTAGAATTCTTTACAAGCGTCGCGTTCCACTCCCCCCTCCAACAATGGAACAAAGCCGTCCTCCTAAAGCGCACCTTAAACGGATTAACGCAGTGTAGCTCATATTGACCTGCTCAATATCCTGCCGTGTGTACGGTTAGGTATCATTCGTTATGTCGAAAAGTAACTCTGGACACAATGGGCTTTCCAGCCAGTTTTTCCGGCATGGCACAAAAGGCCACCATCAATTGTTTTAAAATTGCCTGTAGCGTTGCAAACCCCACCTAAGGAGTTTACAGCAAGCAGGCGTCGCGCCACAGGGGAAAGTGTGTGCTGTGCGGCAGTGTGATGGAGATGATGGTAAAAGTACCAAACGTTCGATGGCCACAGTTGCAATTAGGGAAGTTTCTGGTGTTCCTGTGTTGAACTTGAGCGATACTGAAAACTTCATGGTTCATGGAAAGGTTTGCATCGCCATGTGGGCGATGAGATAATCTATGGAACAGTGCAGATGTGGTCTTTTACGCATTAACCTGGGATAAGGGGCATCTAAAGTAAGACCTAATGAACAGTACAGGGGGGCCTATTTTCCCCAGGGCTGAAGGGAAATTGATTGGAAGTCTCCCAGCAGGCTTATCCAGAGGTGACACTGTGATAAGCAACCAGTAGACCATCAGCTCGAGGAATCTCCACGGCCGTCGACTGAGATGACTATCAAGCCCCAGCCACCAACATAATCCCCCTTTTTCCTTCTGTTGTGGTTTTGGTACTAGCACAGAACGAAAATCAAGACCACTTGTTCTGAAGATCCCCTTCTGTGTTCTCAGCCACGGGGTATGTGGCCCTGCAGTGAAGAGCTCTTATGAAATATGAAATCTAATAAAATAAGAGAATAAGCAGGAAAAGGCTCTTTTTAAAATTCTAACGATGACGGCTGAGTAAAACTAGCCAATACCCTCAGGAAGGTCCACTCTCTCCCTACTGATCTCCCTCGACCAGCTCGTTTTCATATCTGGAACCGAGCTGGAACCTGCAGGAACCTGCAGGAACCGGCTTGAACCCAGGTGGATTTATAAATTGTCCCTACTCAATTGATCTCACACTGCGATCTCAGAGATTGCATGCGTCGTTGATAGTCAAGTCAATGGCGCCATTTTAAACAGAAGGTGTAGTTCAAATAAGAAGGTGAAACTTTATTCTGCTGGATCGCCTCACTCTTACCAGCGTTTGTTACTTTACAACGTGGCGTTAACTGATGATTACGTAGCCATCGGTAGTCGTTCAGAAGTCCTAAGAGAAACTGCAAATTCCTACCGAAGCCAGGTTTTATGACAATGGAAAGCAACCAGGGACCAGTAAAGCTATGTTCTCAGCACAGTGCGGCGCGGGTCAGGTCCTGGTAGTGGTGGAAATTAGGAATTACAGTATCCACGTTGTATCAAATCATACACAACCACAGCGGTGTGGTTTCAGTTATATTACATTCGCCCTCATTTGGTTGGTGGTTACAAATCCTTGTTCATACTTTGCAAAACTTTTACCAAAGATCACCTTTCATAGGTTACTTGATTACTTCATCTGAGCATTTGAAGTTAGTGGCGTTATTGAACCAGCCCATCACAATCGGATACAGAAACTCTCCTTATCTGCCGTCAGTAAAGTGGCACCAAGGGAGGTACCAATCTACCAAACGCACGGGTATTTCGATAGGGTCTTTTGTTCAGCGGTCTGACTGAATACAGAAACCACTTTTTCCCCCCCCCCCAGGTAGCTAGAAACCAAAACGGCAATAATGAAAAAGAGTTGAACAATTCACAAAAACCTGTGAATATTCGTTCATGTAAATTACATCTTTGGTCATTGAAGCGGCAGCAACGATTTTTGTTTGACTTCTAACCATCAAATCCTGTTTCAGTCTTAAAGTCAAAACAAAAGAGTATAGTAATCACCCCAGAGACTTCTCAGTCACAGACATTGTTGGCGTTTTAGAATCATCTGCCATATCAATTAAATGAATTTTTGTTTTGTTACATTTATTCGTTCAAAGGGCTGATTTCTAAACACAAGTCAGACTTTTGGGTATTTCTCAAATTCCTGGACAGTGACGCCCCGCGTAGCGTTTAGCTTTGTGGCTGTTTCCTGATGGAAAGTTGCGTCTAAACTACTGTGCTTTTTTGTCCTCAGACAAAATGAGAAGCGGAGTGAGTCTTTGCCGAAGTTCCCTCCCGCCACAATCAGGAACAGACTGCCAGCGCCTCTCTGAACATAGCCGTCAAAGACCTTAAGCTCTTTGCTCTGTGAGAAATTTCCAGAATTAAGAATTTTTCCGACATGACTTACAGCTGTAATTGAAAAAGGCCCCTGTACACATTTCACGTTGCGATTTATTGCAGAGACAAACTTATCCCCTATGTGGTGGAGTTGTTGGGGGGGGGGTTATTGATACTCGTCCCTTTAGGGTTGTGAAAAATTATCTTGCGTGGAATATTTATTGATGACAATTTCACATTTTTTCATTGTTATTATTTTCCGACTCTGACAGGTCGTGTATGTAAACTCAGACTGTACGGTAATCATGTCCGTTTATTAACAGAGCCCGGACAAAGGGGACAACGTAGAGGGAAAAAGGGTATTTAACAACGTTACACAGAAATTTTGTTTCAGTGCAAAAGTTTCAATTTACCGTAGTTCATAAACCAAGATGTGAGTGTCTTACATCTTGTAAAACATGTTCTCATATTTTGATTTCATGAACAAGAAAATGTGGAGTAATTTCTTGACTGCTCCATTATGGAATTAGCCCGTGGTTGCCGACCACCCCCTCAGCCCCAAACGCTCCAACACCGCAACTTTACACCGGCCTTGGGGAAACAGACCACACACAATCACGGAGCGCCAGACATCTTCCTGGCCTGTACCTGCTCCCATGGCACCCACCAAAAAGGTGGTCAGAGGGGCACCCTGGTCACGGCCCGAAGGCCCTGCCCAGCCTCTGTGGTAGTTCGGTCAAGCCAGCGTTAGTGGCTGCTGGATATAGGTTTTATAATTGTCCATGAGAAGAGGAATGTTTGGTAGTGAATAACGCACAGGAAAGCCAAATGCTAATTTTTTAGGGAAAAGGTGGAAAATGTGTATGTTTGTATGTATGTACGTACGTACGCTTGTATGTACGTACGTATGCTTGCATATGGACCTCTTGGCATCAGCTTGGTGTGGATTTTGATTAAATGGCGTTTCGGGTTAGGGAACGCTGCATGGCTGTGGTGGTTGAGACAGCATCATCTCAAGGATGTGCCAGTCCAACCGAAGGGATGTCAAGGCCCACGCTACATTCAACGCTAGCATGACACACAACAATGAAATGCGTCGTCTCGTCGAGGCCAAGTGTGGGACACCAGGTCTGTGGCTTTTCAGTGTGGTCACCCAGATGTGGATGACAGATGCCCTTTGATGTTTTTTGTCTGTTTCCTAACCCTTTCACGAGACGCAAAAATAAAGAGGGGACATGGATTCTTCTGAGAAATGTGTAATATTAGCACGGCTTATGAAATGATCTCAACCCCAACAGCTGAAGGAAATATTTTTGTAAGGCACTAAACCGACAGCAGTAGAAATATGCCCATACTGTGTCTTTCAGTGGCGAGCTGAAATATGCCCATACCCCCATTTTTTACCCATATGTTTTACAGTGTTCAGTAACACAACCGAAGGATGTAAACTTAAAAGTTTGGCATAGGTGGCTTCTCTAAAAGTAGATGTTTTTTTTTTTAAATATTGTCAATAAACAACACTCCTGTAATTTTTGTCGTTTAAGTGATGATACAATTGTCGTTATCCCGGAGACAAACAGGCCGTACATGGAGGGTCAGGTAAACAGATGGAGCGTTGTTCATTATTCCTCAGCGCTGATACGTGCTACAATCAGCTGTAGGGTGGAGGACCATACAGTTTTACTCACCCACGATGAAGAATGTTAGTGTTGAACTAACTTTTTTGGTCAAGTAAAACTTTTTTTGATGATTTCCCTCCGTGTCTGCATATTAAGAGTAATGCATGCTTTCAGCGACCATCATTTATTTGGGCAGTGCCCGTTCATGTAGCGCGAGAGCTAAGCTTCAAAAAAGATCAAATAAAGGTAAAGGTAATCAGCTCATCAGTTTTAGACTATTGAAATCAGCGAGACTTTGCACTGAAGACTTCCCTGCCGGATTCCTCTGCAAACCCAAACACGCCCCATACTTAACACAATTTTTTACATGGACTTCAGGCCGGTCTTGCATGTCTTTTTGTCAAAACAAAAACGTCTTCATGGCTCACGCCTCTGACTTCTATTCATATTAGAAGGGTATTAGGGCTGCTTTAGATACAAGTACACAGCAGATTTAAAGAAATACTCTGTCTAGGCAGAACAATATCAGTCATTTCCCAATATACAGAAATATTCATGGAGACTGGAGAGTCCATTTCAGCCAAGCAAAGAACATCCTGAGTCCAGGGCCTGTAAAACAGATGGACACCATTCCATCATTAGAACAGATGGACACCATTCCATCATTAGAACAGATGGACACCATTCCATCATTAGAACAGATGGACACCATTCCATCATTAGTTCGTTAGCTCAATTTTGGTCTTAGTGCCATTTTCTTTTTTAGAGTCATCGTGGTTAATGATTATCAGTGAAGCGGGCGGGAAAACTGCAACTTTCAAAAAACCAATTTCTAACAATTGTGAAAACGTACTAATATTTTCTTTCCTCAATATAGGTCATGCAGTTTAAATGTTCTTCATATTCTCTTCTGTGGTTAATCATTGCCGTTTTATATTTGCTTGCCTTCACCAATAGAGTGTACAGTGCTTAAGTGCACAATCTTTGTTTCTGAAAGCATAATATTTACACCCTTTCTTTGAATTGTGTCCCATTTATCCAGCAAGCTACGGTTGTGCTGTGAAAACAGGGAACAACCCGCCTTTCAAAAAGAAAAATCCAATGTGCTTTGAAGTTAACGCAAGTGCCTTAAACCTACAGAATGATCCAGTAAAGGGATGTTGAGTTAGAAGTTTTGAACTTTTACCCCTCTGTGCGTCAATGTCGGCTATTAACAGTTTTATTGTATCATAATACATGTGCTAAATATCCTATACCTCACTGCTATTTGGAGTGACGCGGAGCTTGCGGGGAGAAAAACCCCCTCATGGGACGCCAGCTGATTTTGCTTCCAGGGAGCTTGGAGACGGACTAAACAGCTAGCCTAGATGCTGCTACACTGGTTTCTCTATTGAGCAAAAGCTTTTGTTAACAAGTCCGTCTGCCACCCGGCCCCTCACCTCACCGTCTGTGAGGCCAAGGACTCACAGTGCCAAATCTGTGTCAGCGCTTGTGACTCTCCCAGTCTTATTCATTTTAACAGACAGGGCTCCATCCCACAACTTCCTCAGCGAAAACAAACCGTTTCCTAAAGAGGACAAAAAAAGCCCAAAAACAGCATCGCAGCCCGTAACCTCAGTTTTTTTTTTTTTTTTTCTCTCCCCCCTTTACAACACGGCTTTGAGCGCGGGACTCTGTGTTCCACTGCTAGATGGCGAGACCCGTGTCAGTTCCCACGAAGCGTTTCCATGTGTCCGACGCGCCGGCCCCAGACCGCGCGGAATGGCCCCCACCGCAGGCCAGTACAGCTCCCGGGGTGTTGTCCTATTGCATCCCAAAGGCTGCGTTCCGGCCCATACGTGCGACAGAAGCACCGCCGAGGCCGGTTTGAAAAAGCAGCCGGGGTTTTTCCACCATTGCTTCCCAGCTGCATCACAATCGCGTTATTAGCCGCGGTCATTTAAATTCTCACACGCAGGTTAGAAAATTACACTTGTGGCACTGACTCTGGACGCAGCCGCCTCTCCATACTGACAAGTCAACCTGACAAAGCAGGTGCTGATCACAGCAGGATACATTGTCACAGGGTACTGTGTGTCATGGCAGTGGCTGTGCTAGTCAGAAGTGGCTTCAATTATCCCATCAACAGACACCAGACTAATTTTATCTGGTAAAATGACACACCTTGAACAGTAAAGGCCACGTTGCACAAAGCAATTAATGATGCAGGGAGACATTTTGTGAAGATTTTACTCCATTTTTTCCCTGATTTTCAAATTACGTGAATAGTCCATAAATTGGCAGAAAATCCATCATAGTGGGCTTTATGTCGACTGGTTCAAGGGTTCAACGTTTGCATAGTCAATCATTTGTCATAGCGCCACCCGGTGGCCAATGATCCTTTACAAACCTGCCAAATTGTGTGAGTTTTGGAGAAGCTGTTGGGGTTATATAGCTATTTTTGTCAAAAGTGGAGGAAGAAAAATAACAAAAACCAGATTTTATCTACTAGGGTCCCTACGCAATATAGTGCTTAATAATAATAACAACAATGAAAATAATGTCAACAACCACAAAACAGGAACTCCCATGTGTGGGGGCTGATTAAAGTAGGCCTAGTTACCATCGTTGTCATTCTGTGAACATTTAAAAAATAAAATAAAATAAAATCGAACACAAAATAGAAACGCTAGCTTACAGGTTAGCTTACAGATGGTTTAGAATTCCATAACAGAATATAATCATCTTTCAGTTCCTGGGTGGTTTCTGCACTTTGGAGTACAGTTCCCTGGCAAACTTGCTGTTAGAAACCAAGTTAGTAAAGTTGACATCTGGAAGCACAGTTTTCCATGTTTCATCTTGTGAATGTTTATATTTGACACCACAGGAAAGTTTTAACTTGTCATGTTTTTTATTTTTTTTAATTATTTTATTATTGATCATAGATCAACAGAAGACTAACAGACACCCAATTGAAACATCATGCTAAGATATATTTTAGAAGTATAAATAGCATCAGTTGCTTTCAAATCTAAAACTTCTGTGATGTATTTTAGGCATTAGTTCAACATAATGGTCGCAGTATATTTTATATACATGTTAAATAAAGGATTGTAACAATGTATCCTAAGGTATTTTATAAATGTTAAATCATACTCAGAGATCACTAAAATGGCAGATTATTAAAAGAAAAATAGGCCTATATAAGCAGTCCGTTGTGCTGTAGTCCAAAGAAATCTCATGTGTTGGTACAGTTATGTGTACAGCAACCATGCTTATTTATGCATAACTTTGTTTATTTATGCATAACTTTGTTTATGCGTAATTGCATTTCAGAAGTGGCACAGAGCAGATCACCCGAGTGCGTTTAGATTGGAAACAATCCGTTAATTTGTCTTTATTTTCCAAATTTGTTTGGTCTGCATGCAGTGGACAAGGCCAGCCAGATGACTCAAACCGAGGTTTAAACTCTGACTTCGACTCTTTCTGCACCGGAGGAAAAAAAAAGTAAACAAAACTAAGCATCTGAAAGTGATTTCTAGTCTGTGTATTTCACATTTCAGTGAGTGCAAAAATATTGTTTGTGTAGTCACATAAATGTACCATCCCTTTCAAATGCAAGGCATAAATAAAATTTTGTTGCATAGCCCCGTAACCACATGGCAACAAGAGATTTAAAAAGAGGGGTCCATCACCAACCAAATCACGCTGAAGAATTTTTATTATCATCAACAATCCAAATGTTTTTGTTTCGTTTTGATTTTCGCTGGCCCATAAGTAGCAATGGTAATAAAAATTAAAAATCTACCCTTCCTTTAAGAAATCTGTATACAAATAATGTGAACAAAACTAAATAAACCCTTAAGATGTTATAAGCCTCAGGTTTTTTATGACAACTCTCCAGGAAATGGGAGAAATGTCTTTTATGCTGTGACATTGTTTATGAAAAGAGCTAGGCCAGTGAAGAACTGCTGGTAAACGCTACCATCTCTTCCTCCGAAGTGTTACGCCCTGAGAAACATTTTTTCCTGAAGTGGAAAAGGTATTGTGAGCATCGGGAAACACAATATCATGAAACAAGACTTCCTTCCGTTTAGAAAATACTATTGATCTGTCAAGCAAGGGGTTTGAAATGTGGTTGTTTCCTACCAATCGGGACTTCCCGGTGGTTTTGAATGGCATCGGTCAAATAACGTCAGAGGTGGAAGTGCATGTACTAAGCCCTTCTCAAAGATAAAATAACCCCCCCCCCCCCCATCTACTCGAAAGGGGCTTGTGTGGTTTCTATCCGTTTGGAAATAACTTAAGTAGGAAATAGATATGTGGATATACGATTGTTGAATCTATGGTATTTACACATTTTAGTCGATCAATTTATTGATCTGCACACACTGGAACAGTTTATTTTCTAATGTTTCTAACTGTTCAAAGGTGATTAAGAAAAAATAACCAACACATACGTCAAGAATCCGGATTTTTTGTTTTGTTTGTTTAGTTCTGAGTCATTAAGTTTTGAGTCTTTCTAGCTTTAGCAAATGTAGTCATTGTGGTCATCGTGGTCATCGTGTTTGAGTATGCGTTTGCTTAGAATGGCAGAACCTTTGTCATTGCAGGGGTGTTCAAAAGTATTACCATTTGTCCCAGACAAACCACATCTGGTATATAGCTACATTTGCTACAATTTCCAGATTAAAAACAAAGGACATTTTGTGAAACTGTTAAAGATTAAATAAGTTTTTAATTCTAACAAATTTTTAAGTTGAAAGACGTTTGTGTGGACAATGTTTAGACCATGGTTTGTTTGTTGCTTTGTAACATTAATGTCCTAGTAGAAAACTATTGGATTCGATCAATTTCCTCTAGGATAGTGTCCCAGTGAAGAGCATTTTGGTCTTCAGAGAGAGAGATAACCCTTTTATTCAAAAATGAAAAACCATATACCCCGTGTTTCTGTAATACTTTTTCTGGGAGAAAAAGCTAAATGCGTGTATAAATATGATTAATTAACCATTATTATTCCTTGATTTTAACTGATTCGATAGTATAGTTTTGCCAAAAGCACTACCAATAATGTTTTATTGGATTGAACTCATTCAAACTGAACTGTCCATGGAAATTGTCCAGCCAAGGTTGTGCTCTCAAATGCAATAGAGGCCGTAGGAAACATTAACATGGAGAGAGTGGGGTAAGAGCGTTTGGTCCTCAAAGCTTACCTCACATACAAACTTCTAAAATCAAACTCCTTAATCTGGATTAATTACGGTATATCACATTCGTCGCATCAGATCGGAGATTTTGGCTCAGTTCTCCCTCAATTGAAATGATCAGCTCAAAATCTCGAACACACACACAGTCCTGATTTTGGCTTTGTCGTTCAAAACTAAAATGTTTCGTCTGAACAAGAAATTTAGACAATACCGGTACGCCATATTTTAGGAGTTCGTTTGAGGAGTTGTGTTTTGCATACATAGGGCCCCACTGTATCTCGCTCCTGAATGGTGCTTTTTACACATTTTGATTTTTGAATGAACCTTCAGATGTACCACTATAGTTTGACAGTTTACCGTTACCCTTTGCTGAAAAATAAAAGACAAAACAAAATGTTTTGTAAAAATGGCTCTGTCCAAGTGTGGCACAGGTTGCTTCCGTTATCAGTTAGCCTCCTCGTAATCGGTCGGATCTGTTGTGGACCATCCGGATTTCAGTCAAGAACGTATATTCTGTCTGTGATGCGATCCAGCACTACAGTACATTTGACAAACAGCAGGGAACCACAAACCAAAAAAAAAAAAAAAAAAAAAAAAAATTTAGAAAAAAAACAAGCCATCTGAAAGTAAGATTTATGCTGGTGTTTTCTTGCGCTGAAATTCGAGAGTTATCATATTTCTTATTTGCTTTAATTTAAAGAAAGCCGAATTCTATCATTTCAAAATAGAACGGCTTCAAAGTAGCGCAAAACAACCGATGATTATCGGCTCTTATTGTTTACTATGGTCCTAAATACCGTGATCATAGAAGCGCAACTTCTTTCCCCGTGAAACTGTGTCGTAGAGGATTACATTTAAAACAGATGCCCAGCTTTCTGTACTGACAGCACGCAGAGCAGGCCCCAATGCCGTCCCTCTGTTCTCTGCCGTTCATCAGAATGCCCTTCGTTACACAGTTAAACAAACCGAGCACATTGAACGGATCCACCGTTTCGCTTTCAAGTGTAACGTGACTGTCTTTCAGAACGGCATGTCCACCCCTACGTTTATTTTTCTATGATGTTTGGGGTGAAGGAGAGAAAATCTTTTGAGTTGGATCCAGTTCCAGATATTGTATTTTCTGTGGGGGTGGAAGCTTAATGGTTGAACAATCTAACAATACTGCTTGTCTTACAACAAGATATTTCTGTTCCATCTCCTTACATCCATGCTGGGCCCTTCTCTCAGAGACGGTTTACAGTTTTGATTCTTGGCAACTCGTTGCTGGATCACAGGAACGCCAAGAGACACTGGCGTGTCACGCAGGCGACAAGTTCACAGCCGTTATCAGACAACACCTTCACTCGGAACAAAGTCAAAGTCACTTTCAGACACCTGCAGACGTAAACGTGGTCTGCAACTCACTCAGTCAACCAATTTATTTATTTTTGTATGCCGCTTTTTTAATTTTATTTACACGTTTCAAAAGTCGCTTTACAGGGACAATGGTGAGAAATTTCCCGGGCCTGGGCTCCCAGAACTCATGCCTAAGGCGAGCTGGCAGGAAGAAACCTTGAGAGGAGCCCGGTTTAATCCACTGCTAATGTGCCAGAGCCAGGCGCTAACTTGTGCTGGGTTTGCGCAGCCGTACGTATCCAACAGTCTTCACTCTGTTGTGCGTCAGTGGATTTTGGATCTTTCCGCGGCACTTCCGGGAGTCCATTGAGCGCGCTGAAAAGATGTCTGCACGGTCGAGCGATCTGGAGAGGCTATCCTCACTTGTTTCCTGACAGGGCGCCCTTTTTAACAGTGGAGCGGAGTCAGGGAAAAAAGCGATTTCTCCATCTGGAAACCAGAGTTTGGAAGCGTTTTCCGGGCTGTAATGGCTTCAGATTAGTTGGTAAACATTTCAAGTAGACCACATCTGGCAGCTATGTTTGTAAACCTGCATGATTTGGCCCGGTGCCTTTAAACATAGAATATCCGTCTTTGAAATGGAGAAAGTCCAGGGCTACCAAAAAGACAAAAACGGAGTGATTCATTCACAATCCGCTGTCAGATTTTTAAAAGCAGCAAACTAACATCTAAGAGTCAGCCATTCTATTTCAGAAGTATCTGAGCTGGAATTCTACAATGCATTTTTTCTCCAAACAGTTAGTTTAACAAAGAAACAAACAGAGCTAAAACCAATAGCCTATGCAGATGTATGACTCCAAATCGCTGGTTTGATAATTACGAGTTCTTAAGTTAAATTTCGCGAGCCCCTTTTCCTTCTTATTGCGTCTGATTTTGGCATGCCTGGTCTGGAGCCAGTCGGTCTAAAACACAAAGAGTGACTCATTTGAGTCATTTATTAAGTAAAACTCCACACTCTAAGCACATGTTGTGTTGCATGGAGACCAGGTACTGTGCTATTCAGGCTTATTATTTAGAAAAACCTTTGCTATGGCTCACAGGAATTTCCCTGAAAGAAAAAAAGAGTGAGTGTGTGGCACATTCCCCCGCTGTTCAGGACCTCTCCCGCATTGGCGCCCTGAAACTCACGGCACGTCCCATCATGCACCACGGCGACACGCTCCCCGAGAAGCGGCGGACACGGTAAGCAACAGTCTCTCATCGCCGAGCTGCCGTTTGCGGGAGAAACACCTGAAGCTGCTGCCATGTGCAGGTGTTTCCTCTGTAAGGTATAATGAATCAGTCGGATCTTCTTTCTTTCCCCTATCCACTCCGACATTCTCTGGGCAGGGTGTGGTCGCGGGAGCAATCTCCCACCTCGTCATTGGTTGAAAGAGCACCGGCAAGGTAGCCAAACGGTAGGAAAACTGCCTCGTGTCAGAAAGGCCGTTCCACAGATTACTACAACACGGATTTTCACCACGCAGATTCAAATAGCCGTTTCTTTGGGGGTTTTTTTTGGGTTGTTCTTAGAGAATTTGATGTTTGATTCGTCTTTGAATGTACGTGTGTGGACGTACACTAATGTGCACGCCTGTGTGTGATTTTCCCGTTTTCAGTCTCTCTCAGTGCAGTTCCCCGGTTAACCTGTGGATCAGCCAGTTTCTAAATGCACCTCCTTTGTACGCGTCATGACGCCTTTGAAAACAACGGGATAGGCTAATCTGGGGGGATTTTCTGGTGTATTTTGGTAAAGACTGGTGTTCCTGGCCAAGGTCCCCCCTGACCTCTCGTCAAAAGTCCCCCTTATTTGTTCCACAGCTTTGCCTCTTATTTTTGAACTGGCTGAGAATAGATTACTCCTGCTCTGGGGGTGCCTTGTCTACAATTAAACTGTTACTTTCCCTGACAGCCCTCGCAGAGGCAACAGGACTGCCAGGTTCAGATACTTCACAAAACCACTTAACGAGGATGAAAAGAAGCTCATGTCAGTGTGCCACAGTGGGCGGTTTGGGGTCAGAGGTCAGAGAACCACGTGGAGGAGTTGGGGGGGGCGCTGTGGTCATTAGACATTCCTCAGAGTGTGCCCTTCCCACGTCGTCTCAAACACAGCACTTTTAAAGGATTAATTAACTAAATTTTACCCCACCCTCAACCCCACCGCCACCACCACCCTGTGCCGTCCTCATTCCGTCCGTCTCTTAGTCTGTTTTCTTAAGCCAGCCAATTTCCAACGTCTAACTAGTCAATACTGTGTAACAATTAAAATTCCACCCTTTGGCTGGCGTTCCGCGGGCTGTCATGATGTGAATAACTCCCCCGGGCCCAGACCGGTCCTCACTGGCATGAGGCATCTGACAAGGGGATTATTTTAATGGAAAAGGGTTGCCTATTCATTATTTGCATGCAGCCATCACCGGTGCACAAAGCACAGATAATGAAGGGGACGAAGAGTTGGCGGGTGGCCACATTTCGGCAACCGCTCCAATCATGCTCCCAGACCAGACAATGGTGCGGCAAACATCTGCAGACGGGCTCGTCCGCGAGCAGATTCTGTAAATCTGCCCGATTTCTGTAGCGGTACTTTCGTTAATGCGGGGGGGGGGGCAAGCTCTTTGTTCTGCGCTCTGGACTTTTAGTTGTGGTTCTGGCCCGCTTCGTTGTCTTTCCCAGAAATCGTTGCCGTCGCGCAGGGAACCAGAGTCATCGAGACGGTGGCCCTGCCAGAGCGCGTGCGTGTCGCGTTCACGACCTTAACGCTTCCTGTTTTCTGTGTGCTATACTCCCAGGGCCGGGGTTTTCCGAAACTAAGGCTGGTGCCTCACGGTAGGCCTCGAAGGGAAGCGCCGCGCCCCCGGCCACACGTGCGTTACTGAAGCTGCCAGAACGTTAACAGGCAGCGCTTCCTACCAGAGTGCGGCCAAACAGGCGCAAGGCCTCCTCTTCGGTTCGCCTCAGCTCAGTGCCGCGCGAATAGCTGCCTAGGCCTTGACCCTGTCTGCCGAGTGATTTATTTTTAAAAGTCCCAGAGTTTATATTAAAGAAAACAAATGTGGAGCAGATGGATAAACAAACAGCAGGAAGGAAAACCGCGTCCCCAGGTCAGGGCAGGGCCGTGCTCGTGCCCACGGTCGCAGAGGCTTCGCGCCGGGGCGGAGGGTGTGACATTTTCAGGACGCGGGCTATTCCAGAAACAAAAACAGGGGAAAGGCCCGCAATTATGTTGATTTGGGTTTTCTCCCGTTCATACGGCGACCGCATTGAGTCACCGTTTTCCTGCTAATATAAAATGTCCCTGGTGTGGAACGTGAATGCTTTGGCCTTGTTGAGGCCTACTTTTCTGTCCTATGAAAAGAAAACAATTTTTATTCTCAGGGGATGAAAGCTAAAAAAAAAAAAGAATGTCGACTATTCGGTTATACCCCCCAAACTAGCATAACGCGCATTTATGCTCATTTTAATATTTTAATAATCCATGTAAAATTTTCAACCCTGCTTTGTAATGTCACCTGCAATGTTGAGCAGAATACTAGTGTAAACGAGGGGAGATTCTCGATTGCTTACTGTAAATTTACCTACCCACAGCTCAAACCATGTCCATGTGTGTTTATATAATAGAAGAGGGCAATTAGCCCCCAATTAGCAGCAACCGCAGTCCATGGCCGTCCCCGTTTAAAGAAAAGAAAAACCCTTAAACAGAGAGAAATGGAAAGGACCACTCCCTTTAGCGTTGTCGTATAACTGCAGAGCGTGCAATGCATTTTCACACACAAAAAAAAAAAAAACCATTCCAGCGTGTCAAACCCTTCTTTCCTCAGTTTGAAACCCTCTTCACCTCTGAGCTGTAGCTGTGGACATTGTCAGCGGACAATTACGCATCGTTTAACGAAAGGGCGGGAATTTAACGCCCAGTTGTACGGGACCCTGGTGATAGGAGAGGACAATGGTGCTGCGGAGGATGTTGAGTAAATGAGAAGGAGAATTTCAGAATGGAGTCCTGTTGCTGTACCCTGGCTTGAGAAAGGTTTTCAATTGCTTAATTAAATCACCTGTTTTATACAAGCGATGAAGCTTGGAGACGAGAGCTCGCGAGAAGAGATGTGTAAACACTGTCCCGTCTGTCCTTTCAATGCTGCACTGCAGCCCAGTGAATAAAACCAGGCTGGAATGGGGAAGTTCATTGTGGTAACAGGACTGCTTGCACAAGACAATGTGGGAAGTGTTTCCTCAGAATGTCTCTTTCTTTTTGGCAGCGTAACCGTTAATAATGTCCTTTTCTTCTTCTGAAGGAATGAATATTTTAAGACCCAGTTGATACTGGATACCGATTCATTGTGGAATGTAATGCAGTGGAGTTTAAAAGCGTATTTGTGTTGCGCTTAAAGCTTAACGTGTGGATAACATGGCTAACGTGTTCTGTTGTGGCAGGGCGGGTTGGGGAAATTGTGTTTTCGTGCCGGTTTGCTCACCGAGTTATTTCGGCATTGGGTGGATTTACATCGGCAAGCCGGAGACCAGCTCCCATTCCCATAGCTCCGGAGGTATGATGTCCGCCTGCCTGTCGACCGCCCACAGGCCAGCCTGTGCCCTCGCTCAGTTTCACTGAGCCGGATTCACGTCCAGATTTGGGCTTTTTCACTCAGACACACTGGTGGGTTTCTCCTGATAGCCTCCCTTGTGAATGACTCAGTTGACGCCAACGTGCTTCTAACTTCCTCAGTAAGGAAAGGTTTTTAGGCTATGTGGTTAGCCTGGTATGTGGTCATTTTCAGCCCAATGTTTAGGAGGACTGCTTCCAGACGATCTTCGATAAATCGAACGCGCAGGAACATTTTGCGCCCTGTAGTAGAAGTCGGCATAATGCAATCTGGAATAAGGAATGAGCCAAGTCCAGCTCCCTGAACAAGGCAGGTGGAATATTTACCCCTCCATCTCTCACCAACATTATTAACATCCAGGACGGTCCAGCCGACAGAACAAATCCCGGGCCGCTGGTTATGCATCTCCCGTCTCCTGCTCCCTGCGTTTTTAAAATCAGCTCCACACTGGTGGCTAGTACAGTTGACTGGGTTACCCTGGTTACTGTGGTCGAAGATTTGAAATCAATATGCTAGTCCGACGTGTCTTTGAGGAATTTTATTACCAGGAATACAGCTTTCTCGAGAAAGGATCAGTTCAGCAGAGCATCTGCGGAGTTCTGATGCCATGGTACATTCTACAGATCAAACTATGTGGGTGTTACTGTCTGGCCGAGCTAATATAGTGCTGACGTTTGCAAAAAGTTTCATAGCGATGCTGACGTATGCACGTTTCATGGCGGTTAGGTTTCCTTATCTGCACCTTGGCGAAAGCACGCACAGTGTATCTTTCCGTTACATTACCCTGCTGGTTGTTTATTTCCCTGGCTCAGAATAAACCAGTTCTGCTCGATTCATGGAGAAAGGTTAAAATAAGTCTCCCAAGTACACTATATGGACAAAAGTATTGGGTCTCACCTCTTAATCATTGAATTCAGGTGTTTCATTCAGTCCCATTGCCACAGGTGTATAAAATCAAGCACCTAGCCATGCGGTCTGCCTTTACAAACATTTGTGAAAGAATGGGTCGTTCTAAAGAGCTCACTGAATTCGAGCGTGGTATTGTAATAGGATGCCACCATTGCAACAAGTCAGTTTGTGAAATTTCTTCCCTCCTAGATATTCCATGATCAACTGTAAGTGGTATTTTTGCAAAGTGGAAGCGTTTAGGAACCACAGCAACTCAGGCACGAAGTGGCAGACCTCGTAAAGTTACAGAGCGGTGTGGCCGAGTGCTGAGGCGCATAGTGCGTAAAAGTTGCCAACGTTCTGCTGACTCAATAACTGCAGAGTTCCAAACCTCCTCTGGCATTAACATCAGCCCGAAAACTGTTTCCATGGTCGAGCAGCTGCATGCAAGCCTTACATCACCAAACACAATACCAAGCGTCGGATGGAGTGGTGTAAAGCACGCCGATACTGGACTCTGGAGCACTGGAAACGCGTTCTGTGGAGTGACGAATCACCCTTCTCTATCTGGCAGTCTGATGGACGAGTCTGGGTTTGGCGAATGCCAGGAGAACGTTTCCTGCTTGACTGCATTGTGCCAACTGTAAAGTTCGTTGGAGGTGGGATAATGCTATGGGGTTGTTTTTCTGGGGTTGGCCTCGGCCCCTTAGTTCCACTGAAGGGAAATGTTAATGCCTCAGCCTACCAAGACAATTTGGAAAATTCTATGCTTCCAACTTTGTGGAAACAGTTTGGGGAAGGCCCGTTTTTGTTCCAGCATGACTGTGCCCCAGCGCACAAAGCAAGGTCCATAAAGGCATGGTTGAATGAGTTTGGTGTGGAAGAACTTGACTGCCCCGCACAGAGCCATGACCTCAACCCTACAGAACACCTTTGGGATGAACTAGAACGGAGATTGCAAGCCAGGCCCTCTTGTCCAACATCAGTGTTTGACCTCACAAATGCTCTTCTGGAAGAATGGGCAAAAATTCCAACAGAGACACTCAAATCTTGTAGAAAGCCTTCCCAGAAGAGTGTAAGCTGGTATAGCTGCAAAGGGGGGACCAACTCAATATTAATGCCAATGGATTTAGAATTGGATGTCATAAAAGCTCCAGTAGGTATAATGTGTAGGTGTCCCAATACTTTTGTCCTGCGTAACATAAGCCTTAGACATGAGCCTTTTCCCCATCTGGTATATGTCGTTTACCAACATTCTACCTTTTGACTGTGGGTGAAGCTGACTTCAATGCCGCGGAGTGCGGTAGCTATGGAGCACGGTAGCCGCGGAGCCCCAGTGGAGGCAGGCGCAGAGCTGCGTTTTTCAGCGCGGCATATTCGGACCTGCATTTGGCTCATGCGCCGCGGTCACCCAGTCGAGGACGGAATGTGGGCACCGCACGTTGGAGTCTCGCCTCATTAGGAGCTTGGCTTGAGACCGCCGTCGCTACCAGACGCAAACAAACGGGAGCAGAGAGAGATGCTGGGGCCTGACGTCATGTCGCGGGAGTGCAGGCTGTCCAGGTGTCTCCCTCTCTGTCAGCTCCCAAACACGGTAAAGAAATGCATCGCCTTCCATTTCTCATTTTATTTTTTCGCGTGGCAATGAAGCGGGACCATCCGTCATTCTTTCCCCATGAAACACAGTTTTTTTGTTTTGTTTTTTCTTCTAAGGGAAAAGCTGGGGGTTTAGCGCATACCGCGATATGCCCAGGCTTGACTGGGAGTGCTGGTTTGCAGCAGGTGATGACACATTATTGGGGTTGGGAGGGGGTAGGCCTGTCTTGAGGCGGCTCTTTGACAGTTCATAGGATTGACCCCTGGGCACACATAATAAAAAAAGCGCGATCACGAGGGATTAGGGCTGATCTGTTTGTTCATGCTGTGTACCATTATGGCCAAAACTTTGCAGAGAGTCCTTTTCGTTTTCATTAACTCAAGTTAAATGACGGTATGTTTAGGTTCTGAAAATGTGTCCTTTAAAAGGGCAGACAGTAGTGGCAGGAAACCAAGCTATGCAGACTTTAATAATATATTAATATTTAACATTTGAAACTAACAGATATTATCTTTATATGTCACTTACTGGTAATTTGTTTGGCATTGTGGGTAGAGCTTTCAACCAGCAATAAAGCATTAAAAAGAAAGAGGTTAGTTTCTAGAGAAAGAAACGTTTCTGCTGTTGAACCCTCATCACTGGTGTCACGGGAGTCACAGGACACTGAAACATTGTGTCAGCTATGTTGAGTCTTTGTCACTCGTGTCACAGGACACGCCCTGCTCACCTACATACTCTGTGTGGAGACTCCTACTCTAAGAGTCGTAAACATGTGTCAGCAGTGCAGCGTTCTGCAGTCTCATCTCACACATATCTACACGTGTGCCAGCAGTGCAGCGTTCTGCAGTCTCAGCTCACACATAACTACCCGTGTGCCAGCAGTGCAGCGTTCTGCAGTCTCAGCTCACACATAACTACCCGTGTGCCAGCAGTGCAGCGTTCTGCA
>JAOVYW010049372.1:0-24513 GCA_025775045.1 Hiodon tergisus
CGGCAGCCCCCGCGGGAATGGCTAACACCCATTGGTTGGGGAAATAAACACACATAGCCATCCCCGCTACAATACTTTACTTGTTTAATTGTTTACAAGGTAGAATTTTCCCACTCAACAAAGGAAAGTGGTTAGAATCAGTATCAGGTAAAATCCAAACATAGATGGATAATTTTTCTGTGGGGTAATTTTACACTTAGAACTGTGGAAAGACTTCCAAGAAACACAATGTGGAAATGAGAATACCGGTTTAAGTATTTCTTAATGGTAAAAATTTGTTTGTGTAATGATGGAGATGAGTGTATCTTTAAAAAAGGAGTTGCAAAACAGAACAAATCATTCTAATCATATCCCAGCCACAGTCAACAAACAGATCAAAAAAACTTTTTAAACTCTAAACTTTTATGTCTATCTTAAATAAGAAATTACTGTTTGGTTCCCTTTCTGTTGATTAAATGTGTTGTATTAAAGGGATTATGCTCTGTTTAGTAGCTAACATTTAGTGTCGCTAACATAATTAAAGAGATTTTCCTATTTATGTATTGAAGTTTTGAGGACCTCTGTTTAACCCCACCGCAGCCACGGAACATTCAAAATCTCGACATGTGGGAACTACTGTTTATATTATGAGCAATATATATACTGTAATAATTTTGCCTCACAGCGAAAATTTTACCAACGTCTGCATATCACTCAGAGTAAATATGCTTAGCATCCACAAAGCAGTCTCTGGCATAACAAATTGTCCAATCTTCAGATTCAAATTTCACATTTTTGACAATCTCTTCTGTGTTGCGGTACTTTGGTGTTTGTGTAGTGGGAGTGTCTCAAGTCTCAGTTTATCACAGATTTTACGTGCATTTTTTGTTTGTTTTCTTCTACTATGTGGACTGACTATGCTGACTGACTCCAGTTATGCTTTGGGATAGTATATAATTTTCCTCTACATATAGTATATGCATTGATGATGACCCAATGAATGATGTATTCCACAGGTCACGTTGGTCATTTGCGTTGGACAGTCTGTACTCACCAGTCATGCCCACTCTGCCACATTGAAATTACTGCCTGGGCACAAGGCGCGCATGTCTTTCAACATTGCACAAACGAAGCTGCAGTATTTCTCATACAAATTCACCAAAGAATTAAGTAATATGGCGATCTCAGGACACAGGGACTGCCTCCGCCATATAGTGACAGATGCGTGCTTACTGGGAAGAGCTACAAATCATAATTCTGAAGTGTTACCGTGTGTGCCAGGTGAAAGAAAGGAAAATGAAGAACCATTTTCCCCAGCATGCTAGAGATGAGGTGAAACAAAAACAAAAAAACAGCTGGAGAGTAAAGAGTCCTTTATTTTGTAAGGCAGATTCCATCACAGCATGAGACATATTTTCTTTATTTCCTGCTTTCCCGCAGGTATTTCTCTTCTTATAAATAGAGACTTTGTTTTTCGATAAGCTTATACAGCGCCACAGCTCCAGGTCCTTATTTTTGTTGGCTGGTGTAGGGTCTTTAGAATTCTGGATTCTGCTTCATACTTTATTTTTTTCTAGCTTTTTTGCAGCCTTCTTGGTCTTCTTTTTCTCAGTTCTGTGAGGCTGTAGGTAAACAGGTCTGGTGAATCTACACCAAAATCATTGTAGCAGTTATATGGACACAAAGCCTTATGATTACACAGGAACCCTTTGATTTTATTTGGTTAAAGCTGTGAAACAGAATAAGAATATCATTGTTAAAAGATAAAAACAGAAAAGAAAATTGAAAAGAGAGTTATGAGTAACAAAAGTGTGTTTACTACCTTCCCCACTAAAAATGAGTAGCTCAGTTCTATTTATATATATTTTTAATTATACATAAATTTGACACACGTCTTCGTACTAATAACAATATATAATAACTAATAACAACTTCCTATTTATAACAAAAAGATATAAGGTAAGTCGTGTAAATATGAGACATATGAATACATATTAGCCAAGCACCCGCATAGAAATGAGACAAGCTTCTCATAAAACCTAAAAAAAAATTTTAAAAACATTATTTCACGCATGTATGTAAAAAGGTTTTAAGGAATTGGTTTCCTTAAGAGTTTTTCTGTTTGAAACCTTTACATTTTAACTAATACCACCCATTGACAACTATATGCATCTCGGGTATAATAGGAATCAAGAATTCGTATTCGAGGTGAATGTACTGTCACTGCCCTCTACTGGTGAAGTCACAATACAAATTATGACAATTGAGAGGGTGTCTTAGATAGAAATCATATTGACCACATTCCGCTAAAATCAATATCTTTTACTAAACTTCAGAGACAAAAAATTTTTAGAAAAATTCACCGGAGACACTAAAATGTAAGGATTAATACAGCAAGATTTGCAACAGCTCTAATGACATATCTAAGTTAGAAAGACATTAAAACCTAAGTTATATTTTTTAGCAAGCAACTATTCATATCTTTAGGTTCAGCCACAAACCTTATGACAATATCAACCTACAAAATAATGTGTTCAGAGCGCTATTTAAGGCTGAGGAGAAGAAAGCAATACAACTATAGAGAGCTCTGGGGGTGAATTAGAAGTGGAACACAGGGAATGCCCCGAACAGCCCCCCATGAACCGAGGGGCAGCATTCCAGTCCATTCTTTTCAAGTTCTGTGCTCTTTATGACTGTGTTAAATTTCAAACGATCCAATTATCCCCAGTGGAGTGGGGTATGGAAGGGATTTAACCGGATTTCATTTGAGCTTCCCAACAAGCTTGAGCAGGTGGTTACATCCAGGACAACACTGTGGTTATCAGGACCGGACAGAAGTCACATTTTTGCTTGTTTTTGACATGTGCTGCTTTCACTAAGCCTACCTTGCACTTTCTGACTGAGAAGACATGCAAGACAGCAACAAAAGGTAAATTGCCTATATGGTTATTGGATGAAGGCTAGACCTACTCCTCCCAGAACTTCATGTTTAGAACTTCATGCGTACCCTATTTGACCTAAGGAAGAATGGACTCCATGGGCAATACATTGGATCTTTTCTCTTGCTCCTGATACAGCTGCTGACTCAGCACCATATGCACCGGCTCTGCATCTGACAGAGAAAGGTACCACAGCACATTTACCTGGAAAGAGCTCTTGAAAATTAATGTTTCTACCCAGTTTGTCATTGTGCAGATTATTTTCTAACCCTGGTCACGATGCAGCCTAGATCCCATTGTGGTTTCTGTGGAGAGACTTGTTATTTATAATTCAGAAAGTGAAGATTGAATCCAACAGTGAATTTTTCCCCCACCCTTCACATTACATTACAGATAAAAAATGACCATAAGGGAGTATGGGAAAGATAAGCCCACAGGAAGACCTTACACGTGCCATACGCTGCAATGATGGAGCCTATGCCATTCCTGTAACTCTGGAGATGCAGACACAGAGACGCAATTCAATGCTCGCTACTCATCACTGATCAACGAAGTGAAAGGAAACTGAGAAAGCGGAGGAGCACATGTTTCCCTGATGCCCAGGTGTTCTGTGTTTGTTTTCAGGATTCTTTATTTCCTGATGTCCTTGTGTTGCAAAGAGAAAATCGTGAACGGGTGGTGAGGCAGTGAAATATATTATCATTGACAAGACTCATTTTTGTCCTTGTTTTTTTCACTTTATTAAACTGTTTCTTTGACTTAGATTTTTTTGTTTAAACTCATCTTTTATATTATGTTTAATTTTGACCCATATCAGTTTTACAATGGACTTAAATAGGACTTATTGGCTTTTTCTTTCTTTATAAAAAACTGACACTTGGACAAGTACAAACTTTGTATATCTAGGTTTTATTTACATGCCTCATGCCTTTTTATGTAAGTGGTGCATATGTCAGACTCGAAAACAAACATCTCTCTTGAATGTTTGGAATTGAATTGGTATTTGTGTACCAAACCTTTGCAAAAAAAAAGCAAAAAAAAAATCCTTTCCAAGCTTTCTCTCTGTGCAGCGGACATCTTTCTGAACTACGAATGTGATGAGCTCCAAAAGCAGTTTTCTAAAAGTGGTTCAGGCATGAAAGTCCAAAGATGAACGTTCACCATCCCCACATGGAAGTCTGCTGGGAACTCAACTTCAGTTGTGATGGAAATGTTTCCAGTGCCCACCAGAATCGCAATCACTCCAGTAGGTGACTACAAAAATCATTTGAGCTGTTCCTACCACACTCATAATACTGAGATGGACAATTTGTTTCAAGAAAAGTGGAAGGACCAGAATCAGATTCCCCTGCGCGCATACTTAGGATTGTTGAAATTAGCTGGGATTTACAAATCTAGGTGAAAAATTACTGTTCGTTTATGGAATCCAGAAGGGCAATATCTCTTGAGACAATGTCACTGAATTCATTCCACATCTTTTCCAGTGATTCGTTTTGATAGCCAGGTTAAAAGATCCAGGCGATGTGAAAGTTGTGAAACAAGCTGCAATCAGATATGTGAGAGGTAAATGGGTGGACATTCTACCCTTGCTGCACAATCCTGGACGATATGCCACTGCGGAGGAAAACCTTGTGCCATTTACAGGCCCCTGTCCCTTCAAGTTATACATGTCAAACAAGCCTGCAAAGTACGGCATAAAGATACGTTAGTGATGCCCAATCGAGCTATACCTGGAATGGGCAAGTATACACAGGGAAACCACCAGGAGGGACATCTAAACATAACCAGTAGTGGTATTTGATATAACAATGATGTTGTTGTGTCTGTTTTGTTTTGTTTGGTCTTTCAAAACTTAAAATTATAAGAAAATGTAAAGGTAAATCTTGAATTTATGACTTTATAAATTGGACTCAAATTATATGGGTCTATATGAGCTGAAACATAACATGTCTTTTTAAATTAAATTTATCTACCTTTAGTTTGCATTTTGTGTCTCTGAATAGGTTAAATTCCAGTATTTACTAGAATATGAGGTGAGTCAGTGATTATAAATTGGTGAAATTGGGTAAGAAATTATACTCGCAACAAGAAGTCAGCAGATTCCAACAGATGGGGAAAGTTCAGTTGAATTACAGTCTGGAAGGAGTTCCGTTTTTACAACTCCCCTCTAGAGGCATTGTTTTGTATTGCATTATCAACGTGCACCACAGGAGGGAGTAAATGTTCGTAGGCATTTTGGTTCCAACGGACTCGGAGTATTCGAAAAACCAACAGATACTTTAAAAATTATTATTACTTAAGCTGTTGTGTTGTCCTTTTTTGATAAAGAAATACGTTTGATTACAAATATTGACTTTAATTTGATAATATTTCCTTTTGTTTTTAAGAGTGATATCAACAGCCATATCAAACATTTCCTGAGGAAACCCTATCAGTGTAAGGCTCTTTCATTACGCCACAATATTAAGCTTTGCTCGGTTGAAATTTTCCTGACTCACAACATTTCAGGAACAAAGTTATTTTTTTATTTCTTAGCATTTTAAATGACATATCTCTGACAACAAACACTTCATTTAGATGGCAAAAATTTGGAGCGTGTCATGTAATAATGTAATGTAATGGATGCCAAAGTAGACTGTTTGCCCAGTGGATTAAACAGCCATCTTTTTGTTTTTTGGGTAGTGGGCAAGAGCTTCTGTTTCCCGGTTACTCCTCTATGTTGCTTTCGCTCTAATTAACCAGTGTCGTTTGGAGTATCGTTTTTAAAAATAAATCATGTGACTTTTCCTCGGATGCTGCTATGTCAGGCAGATGTTCACTCTCTACGTGAGTGGATCAGGAACAAACCAGCCAGCACCCATTAGGCCCAGAGCACATGTCTCTTCTTTCCCCCCCCTCACTTAGGGGCTGAGGTCAAATATTTGTGTATTCAACTTACCATTTACAATTTGTGGAGTCGCAAACAATAACTGTCTCCAAAAAAACCCATAAAACCAGCTCTTTTTCTTCTTCTTCTTTAACATGCTTGTTATTTAACTAAAGTAATATCTACCTGAATTTGAGCAACCTTGAATTTATTTCAGGAATAGTTATTAAGGGGCATGTACGCTGTCAGGATGTGGTGCGCTATGAAATCAATGGACCTGTTTTTTGCCTTTGCTTGCTAACAATCAAGACTGAAAGACAATTCATTAATGTTATTCTTTTCTGTAGCACTCTGTATATTGTACACATGACTGTTAGCCTGTTGATAGACCTCACCGAGTCTCTGAACTATTTTTCAGACCAGTAGATGCATTAATAATTTCTGGCATCAGCACAAGGCTCCAATCCTTTCTACATCAGTGAAGTCATCTAATTAAACTAACATTATTCATTTTAAAAATCCATCCTGAAAATAATGACCTCCGCCTTTTCAAAAGAATCTTGTTCTTTTACAAAGCTACAGCCGCAATGCTCAGTTTACATGAAGCACGCATTACATCATTTTATTATGTTGGTTATAACTGTAATCATTTAATAATGTATAATATATTGACATATAATAAATTGACATTAATGAAGCTCTAGCATTTTAACTAAATTGATCTTTTAATCTCATGCATCACAATTAGCTAAATCATTTTAAAATAAATATTCAGTTTATTTAGTAAATATAGTAATAGTTTAAAGTTATGCAAGAAATGCATTAGTTTATTTATATTTGAAATATAATTATAAAACCAATTAAATATTTAGTCTTTCATTTAATTTACCCTCTGCCTAACTTGTTATGCAGCCTACCTTGTTATGTAGACCAATTAGTTCTGAATCACTGATTGTTGTATCATGCTCATTGGTGTTTTTGTTATTTAAGTACATTTGAAGTGGTTTGAAGTTCAGAAAACACACACAAAAATTGTTTTAAACTGTGATTTAAACATACATTTTAAGAATATCTTTTTTCAAGGAGATTTCCTTTTTAAAATACATTTTAAATTTAATTCTGATTAAATCTCGATTCTGAAACATAAAGATTGTATATTTTCAATAGAAATGCTTCACTACTGTCATGGCTGTTCCAGGAAAAGGTGCATAAATTAGTAAAAATAACAAAGCAGCCTTTTGGTTCCAAAACTGATACACAACTTAATGTTAATTAATGTTAATTAATTAATGCTTCAAAAATAGAAAACAATAGCTTGTTGTATGTATAAAGTCTGTAATCTATCAAAAAATGTTTTTTTGCTTATCTTATAATTATTGGCATTCTTTGGAAATGCTCACTAAAAATAGAAGTTGTGTGCCAATTTTTAAACCCTGCAAATCTTGGTGAGGTGTAGCAGGTGTGACAGGAGCAATTGCTGCACAAATTCACATGAATAAAGTTAACATACTGAAGTACTACCTATGATTTGCGGTTTGGCGGGTGTTTTGATTGGGTAATGAGAAACCCCAGTCTCCAGTACTTTCATTTCTAGGCAGTCACAGAGTAATAAATATCCATGTCGGGGTTGCATACCTGAAACACTGCATACAGTATAGCAGATCAGATCAGAGTGACGTGAAGGCACTTGTGGCTGGGACACTAGACTGCTGAGAGAGCTCCATGTCCTCGGAGCTGGTGGGAAACTTCTTAACAAGGCAACTGTCTGACGTTCTTATTACTTGTGTCCAATAAAGGTTGGCCAGACAATAGCTAAGGAGAAAATTCTGATCTGAGAAAGGTTACTCTGTAATAATAATAATAATAATAATAATAATAATAGTAACGCAACATTGTTAGTATTATTTTTGTTATTATAATTAGTAGTAGTAGTAGTAGTAGTAGTAGTAGTAGTAGTAGTGGTAGTAGTACTAGTAGTAGTAGTGTAGCGGCAGCAGCAGTAATGCATATTTTCTACCATTATCGTCGTATGATAAATAAATTCGATCCACGTCAGGGAACTGATGACTAAAATTGACATACGTATTTTAAAACTTAAGTTATTTAAAAACTACAATTACACGTATTGTAATAATACTAACAAATAGCTATATCTGAGTTTCTTCTTAATAAATTATATTAAAACATTCAGACTGCCATAGCCAAAAAAGCTCATACGTCATTCAATAGGAGTTATCGAATAAATTAATAAATTTAAAAATACGAATTGACCACATTAATAATAGCAATGGTCGCAATAATAATATGAACAATGATAACGATATCTTTACAACTATTGCGAGCAATGACTTTTCAAATTAAACCTGGGAATAAAGTTTTCTGAGTAATAAAATGGACTCCTGGTTGATAAATAATTATAATACGGCTTAAACTAAATGTATTTCTCTTTCAGTATTATTATGACAAAAACAATTATAAAAAATAATTATTCCAACACTGTGGAATTAGTAGAAACTGTGGATTTTTATCAAAACATTCTAGAAACCAAAGCATAAACAGGACTTTCTAGTCAATTAATCAATTACACAACTCGTTACGACAAAATCCATACAATTAACACAATTCAATAAAATATAATAGCTTCGTTTGTGGTCATGACATGAACCATGAAAATTACAAAAAATATACAGGCAAGAATATTTGATTCAAATAAAAATCTGTAACTGGAAAACAACGTTCATGTGTTTGATGCTGTTCTATTTATAAACAATGCGCTTTATTAATAAACAAAATAAACCCCCCTTTTTAAAAAAACATAAATTGTCTTTTAAATTAATATAGGTCGAACACTGAAACATGAATTTTTAAACTCCAAAATGCGGTCAAAATGTGTTGCAGTTTCTAGGTTGCGAGGCCTAAATAATGTTATTTATTCGTGAAACAAATTATCATTTTATTTTATCTGTGCTCTTTTTTCCAGCATGGATGTAACAAATTTACAAGGACATCTTCAAGTCCCACCAGATGTCATACCATAAGAAACAAGACTATATACGCGTGAGTCTAAATGTTTCTCCTCTTTCTTCCCTTTGGCGGATCGGAACTATGCGGGAAATGGGGGAAAGTTTTTGATTTGTTAAATCTACATATGGATGTAGGTATCTCTTACACGATTTGTAACATTTCTTGCCTCGTGTAATCTTCGCGACGTCTTTGAAGCTGGCACTTGACAGCCTTTGAAATGCAGACCTGGCTTTCAATGCAAATGGTTTCTGATGGAGCGCGAGGGAGGGAGACTAGTGCTATAAAAGTTGACGTCAGAGTGGTGCCTTTTAACTGGCAGAGAGTCTGGCAAACAAGGGTGCAGGTAGGGCATCCAGGAAGAATTGGTGTGGTTAAAGAAAAAACTGTGAAAGGGAGACGAGTTTCTTTTTGGATGCACATTATGCGCAGGAGGACTCATTCGGTAAGATGTACGTGAGTTACCTTTTAGAGAAGGATACCAGCATGTACCCCAATTCCGTGAGACATCCCAGCCTTAACCTAAACCCACAGAACTTTGTGTCAGCACCTCCTCAATATTCGGATTTCACCGGATACCATCATGTCCCAGGAATAAACAATGACCCCCACCACTGCCAGACGCCTGCTTGGAATCCTGCTTACGCACCTCCACGGGAAGAGTGGACTCCGTATGGACCTGGAACGGGACCCTCAACCTCAAACTCTGCACAGATTTCAAGTTTTAACCCTCCAGAGTTTTCTCCTGTCCAACCACCGGGTCTTCTTCCACCATCTATCAATTCATCTGTCGGTCAATTGTCTCCAAATTCACCAAGGAGAAATCCCTATGACTGGATGAGACGCAGTGTCCCGCCATCAAATTCAGGTAATAATTAGTTTTACGAATTTCAGTTTAGATTCCATTTACCTGTTAATGTGAACTGGCTAAGCAAACTCAATATAACGACGAAGACGAAAACAACAACAATAACAACAACAGCAACAACAACAATAATAATAAAAATTGTGTCGTTTAGTCGAATTATCGACATTTTAAAATAAATATTTCACGAAACCAAAATAATACTCGCAGAATCGCAAACATCTGTTGCAAACAATACATTTTTGTTAGTCAGCTATTTAACTCAAATATTAGTTAAAAACATTGCTCGAAAAACAAATAAGATCTTTATAAGAGGAACCACAAAGCAGCTTGCCGAAATGCACTTGCAGTGCAGGCTATGCACCTGTCTCTCTTAGGCTCGATGGGCTATTCAACTTTAGTAAACAACACTAATGCTTGTCTTCTAATTGCATTTCTTGTGGATTTTTATGCGGATCACATTGATAGTACACTTATCCAATAATTTTGAGAATTATGTTTTATTAGTTAGAGCTTCCCGAAAATAATAAAAATACAGAGAACGGGTTATATTTGCAATCACCAACACATTTTCACTGCGTTCCTCCAGATCTTCAGCGTCATCTGCTCTAGGTAAAATAAATACTTCGGCTTAAACACATAAATCAGTTTACATTCCGTCTTAAATAGCCGCACGATTAACTGCACAATAGCTCATCAGTTTTATGGGTACAATATATAATGGGTTTACAAGGTGAGGAAGTCCATTGCTTTTATAGTTAAAAAAAAAAACTAGTTTAACGTAGTTTACTGTTATCTAATTATCGAAGTGCAGTATCAACATCCAGTGTCCGCTTATTATTATTATTATTATTATTATTATTATTATTATTATTATTGTAATTGATACCGATATAACTATCATGATCATTATTCGTTCTCAAGATGAGATGTCTTGTAATTTTATAGTAGGTTTTATTCAATTCTACCCAATTTCTGGATTGTCGGGAAATATGTTATACAGGCAAACTTTGGTTTGATTTCTTGATAACATAATTTTTTTAGTAATTTTGTGAAGGAAAATCGTAACGCCATAGAAGTTAAGATAATGATGCAATTAACATTGCTTAATATTAAATGTGTAGCCATTTTTGTTGCCTATGGTGGTTTAAATTGTGATTATAACTGCTTAATAAAATCAGTCCCAAGAACACAAAAATATTAGCTGTGTTGTGCTTGACTTTATTTATGTATATTTTTTCGCGAGAATGTATCTGAATAGAAAGAAAAAAAACATATTTGTGATTAAATATTTTAAACCGTACTGTTTTATGTGAAAAGCAGATATCTTCTTACACTTCTGCTTACAAATCAAAACTTTGACAACCTGAAAAATCGTATTTAATAAAACACTATTAAATGGTGTTTTATAATTGTAACAAAAGCGAAATACAACTGTTTAAAGTGCGATTACCGGGTTTCCAAAGTTTTGATTTGGTGTCAGCCCTTGTGTAGTCGCACCATCTCCCAATGAAAATACGTGAGTTTTTCCGAGACGAGTTAAAAATGGCGATGGCGAAAATTAATGTACCCTACAACAACAAAAAACTTCCCCTCTCTGCAATAGCAGTGAAAGAAAAAAACGACTTAAACGTTTAAAGACCTTCTGAATATTGAGACTAATTTAGGTCCGGAAGCTCGAATCGATTTAATAGTTTGCGTTGTTGTCATTCTTTGTTCGGTGCATGTCTCAAGGAGGAGATCAGACAGGTTTTCTTAGCAGACGCTTTCATCCAAAGTGAAATACATAGTTTGCATTTCTACATTCATCCATTTATACAGCTGAATATTTTACTGAAGAAATTCAGGTTAAGTACCTTGCTCCAAGGTGCAACAGCTAGGGTGGGACTTGAACCGGCAACCTTACGCCAGTCAACTTAACCACTACACCACCAGCTGCCCTATCTACTTCTTTTGATGTTCTTAGTTTCCCAATGAAGGCCTAAAATAGTTCACTATTGTAGCTATATATCTTTTTGATACACTTATAAGTGTTTTAATAGGCAAATGATAAGAACAACAACAACAGAAATAGAAGAAGAAGAAGAAGAAGAAGAAGAAGAAGAAGAAGAAGAAGAAGAAGAAGAAGAAGAAGAAGAAGAAGAAGAAGAATCAAGTGATTATAACTATGGCGATAAAATGGAGAAGGATTGTACTAAAGACAAAAAAACAAAATGTAAAGACCATCAAATAAGCGTAAAACACAAACGGCTCTGCCGTAAAAGTCAGTATCACCGTGTTCCGTAAATCAGCTTCTGCGCTTGGACCCTTTATAAATCCCCGGCGTGCATGCCTATCTTGCCTTCCCAGACTGGGAATTTCACGATCCGCGTTACATATTAACCCCAGACAAGAGCTCTGCCACTTCGTCATATCGCCTGTTACCATTATTTCCCATGATATTCCCATTAGTTTTAACAGGAAAACCATTTATTTTCAATGACATCACCGACAACACACAGCCATAACTCATGTGCTGTAGCACAGTGCGGTCATCACCAAGAATCAACAAGAGACAGAGCTGATCATTGACCGCTAATTCATCTCCGATGCCTGAAAAATACCGACATGATGTTAAATACATGCATTAACTGATGGTTATTATTGTAATTTAATTTGAAGTTTAAAAAGATTTTCAAATAGAAAAGGTCTGATAAAATGTATTTAATTACACGACGACTCAAAAAAGTTTCAACGCGAGTGAACTAACAAACGCAGCTTTGACCACTACAAACGCAGCTTATGCAGCAGCTCAAATCGACGGAGGGAATGACCTATGAAAATCGCCGTCTGTTCTATGGATGCTGACTCAAACAATTAACAGAATTCATTAGGGTTTTTCCAGTGTCTGTGGACATGTAAAGTGTGATTAGCATGTTGCCAAAGTTTTGATTTGGTCCCAGCCATAGTGAATAATAATACAAGAAATAGACCAACATTTTTGTTTAGTAAAATCTAGTTTTCCTGCCTCAACAACCAACAGATACAATGCAATCTGTCCTTAGCATGGACGCCAAACAACTTCCGTAGCTTGCCATTTTTACATTTGGACTCATTTTGAAGCAACTCAGGTTCCATACTTTTCTCAAGGGTACAACAGCAGTGATTTGAAACAAACTTCTGGTTAGGACAATAGCTAAACCCCTGCAAAAAATTTCTCATACAACATCGAGCAACTTCCCTTGTTTGAATGTTTGAATTGAATTGAAATGTTTGAATTTTAAATAATATTTAGTGGCATTTGTAAAGGTTGTAAAAAAAAAACACAAAAAAACACAAAAAAACTTAAATACATTCTTATCGGTTGTAGGAGGGAAGACTCGAACCAAAGACAAGTACCGAGTGGTGTACACAGACCATCAACGTCTAGAGCTGGAGAAGGAGTTCCACTACAGTAGATACATCACCATCAGGAGAAAAGCAGAGCTCGCCACAGCTCTCAGCCTCTCAGAACGGCAGGTGAGTTTGGCCACCTTATGACCCAGGATTGAATTAAAACAGGTAGTGTCTCAAACACACAGATACAAGCATGCACAAACACACGCTGCCATGCATTTCAGTAGAGGCAACCATTACAATGACATATATTAAAGTTCACAGATTTACCAGTACATTTATATTTATCACATTCTAAAGGTGTAAATTATGCGATATATTTAAATGACATATTTTAATGTCTCTTTAATATTTATGCAACATTTTGTTAAATGGTAAATATACAAATGGTATCATACTTTAAGACCTTATTGGTCAATTGTACAATTCTTTTAACACAAAGATAATATAGAAAATAATATAGATCTCCTAAGGGTCTATCAGTCACTATTTAGTTTTTCACGTGTGAATGAAAAGTGTTTAATGCTGATTGAAATTAACCGGTGTTTTGGTACAGGTGAAAATCTGGTTCCAAAACAGACGAGCGAAGGAGCGAAAGGTAAACAAAAAGAAGATGCAACAACCGCAACAGGCCTCCACAACTACGCCCACTCCGCCTGGCATTGGAACTCCAGGCAGCGTCGCTATGGTGACAAGTAGCAGTGGTGGCCTTGTGTCCCCGTCAATACCAATGAGTATTAAAGAGGAGTACTGAGGAAGGCATTCTCTTGGTCATCACCACACTAAGACTGGGACCAAATCAAAGCTTTGGCAACTTGCTAATCAAACTTTTCATAACTGTATTTATTAGCCTTTTTTTTATGAGTAAAACACATAAGATATTTAAATACATTAAAAAAAAAAAAATTTTTAAAACCTCTATTCAATACAATTTAATTAAATGAGATGAGTGGGTTGTTATAGTTTTGATTCGGTCCAAATTTGACTGAATATCGATAACAACAACAGCTGATCAGCTTTAATCTAATAGGGAATGCCTCGTCTGAACAACAAGATTGTTTGAATTTTCAGAGGGGAAAAAACGAAAAGAAATCACTGCTTTTTGCATTTTTGTAAAATAACAAAAAAAGAAGAAGAAAAATGATAAACTATAGCAAGAAAGAGTAAAAGACACAAAGAGATGTAAATATATATAATTATGAACCTGGTTTCTTTGATGGCATTACTACTGTACTGTCCCTGCTGTTTTTTTTTTTTTTACTGTCATTTCAAACATCTTATGGTCAACTATAAAATATTTGTAAATATTTATAATTTGATACTGTTTTTTAATATGTGTATATTTTTGAAGTGGTTTGTATGAAAAGCTATAATGTTCTTTTGCTTAGTAGGTAATTTTACAATTTGTAGGAAGATACCACAGTACGAAAAACTGGATTATTTAGTATATTACAAATAAAGCTTGTATCCTCCAATCAGACCAAACATCCTTCTTGTCTCTGAACAAAACTTTCACATAGCGTATTCACGTAGCGTATATAATTGAATGCTATTAGAATCACATTTTTAAACCTTGGAGATAGGTGGAAATGTCAAACAGAAGCATTCATTTGTCATAATGTATGGGAAAGATTTTCAGCACCATTGTTGTGAGTATAGGGGGTTAAATGCAGTATTCATGCCCCGTTTTGTTTAATTATAAATGATGTGTACACATTTTTTAAAGGGAGTATTTCCATTCAAAACTTGAATGCTCAAAATAAATGCTCAAAATAAATGCTTTCATGAATCACCATAGTCATAATCAGCCACTGAAATTCGCTTTGTCATTCGTAAGCATAGAGTTTGACTTTGGGTCACTGTCCAGCCAAGAACTTTTGCAAAATCGAGCCAGTTTTCCTATAGGATTTGCTTAGGCTGCTCTAAACTGCTCTAGACGGCAGTTTTTCTATAGGATTTGCTTAGGCTGCTCTAAACTGCTCTCGACTGCTCAGTTTTCCTGTAGGATTTTCTTAGGCTGCTCTAAACTGCTCTCGACCACTCAGTTTTCCCGTAGGATTTGCTTAGGCTCCTCTAAACTGCTCTAGACCACTCAGTTTTCCTGTAGGATTTGCTTAGGCTGCTCTAAACTCCTCTCGGCCGCTCAGTCTTCCTATAGGATTTGCTTAGGCTGCTCTTAACTGCTCTAGACCACTCAGTTTTCCTGTAGGATTTGCTTAGGCTGCTCTAAACTTCTCTCGACCGCTCAGTTTTCCAGTCCCTGGGAGCATCTTCATGTCAGGATGTTGTCGTCGCAATGCTTGACAGTAGGGGGTATGCTAAAAGTGACACTTAGACATTTCAATTTTTCAGTTTTGTCTCGGCGGTCTCTTTGCTATGTTTTTGTGTTTCATTTAAATTCTTTAAAAAATTATTTTTTAACAAAATGCAAAGTGTTCATTTTGAAATTTTTTAAATTCCCAGCTACCCAGCAAACTACCTAGGTGATTCAACAAGTGATTTGTAAAGTGGATTTTACAATTTCTTATAAATACATAAGTCAGAAAATTCTGTCTCTTAAAACCTCAGTTCACCACCCATGTGTAGCACTCATCTGGGTTATGCACGGCAGCCATTTTGCACCAGAACACTCACCACACATCAGATGAGGTGGAGATGAAGAGATTATTAGTTAATTACACTGGAGGATAATAGGATAGCCAGATTGAAACAATCAGGGAAGACTATGTCTTCCTACAGTACAGCATTCACTGCACTGATGCATTTGTTTTCTGCTTAGTCCAAAAGGAAGACTGTCACCTACAGGCCACTAACACCACTCCAATGTGGAGCTCACATCCAAGTACTAACCAAGCCCAGCCCAGGATGGTATGCTTATTACTAAGCAGTTTGTTTATATTGCGGTCATTTAATAATCAAATGAGCATGAATACTCAGACAATCTCATAATTGATTTTAAAAAGTTAAAAAAGTAATTAGACAAAAATCTGAGTGAACCCATTAGGAAACAAAAGCTTATTGCAAGAAGTATGACAACTACAGGCACAATGTTTAAGTGATGGCAAGTTACCGAACGGAGATGATAGCGGATATGGGGGCCATAGCTGTTTGTTTAGCAATATTTGACGGGATGATATAACAAGCGATCAAATTTTGCAGAACATGGAAGTCGGTTCATACTCCTTATCAGGCCTTGGGCCAGAGAACACATTTGGGAGGCCAATATCATCTGTCTTGCACGCATAGACCTGTTTGCCAATCTTGTTAAACTCAGGGAGTGGCGTCCAAAGGGCAAGGTGAGGGCTGAACAAACAGAGCAAACTGATCTGTCTGCCTGGGCCTCCTGGCTATCAGGTAGCGATGGATTAACCCCAGTGTAAGGGAGGGAGAGGGAGTACACTCGTGGTACCAGAGGCTGGGGAACGGTGAGTCCAATCAGCCCCAGCTCAGGATTAGGTTAGCGCTGCACCTCATCCCCTTTAAACGAGGAGGTTTGACCACGGCAGGACAATAACTCACCCCAGTAAGCTCACCTTCACCATCTGAAGAGGAAGGGAAGTCAATATTAGCTCAACATTCGTGGTGGAGGGTGTTAAACCTAGACAGGGATGTTCCCATTAATGACTGTAACACAGGATTCCACAAAGGATCTCCATGAGAATGACCAAGTGGAAAATATGAGCTTATCGTCTCCATGTTAGCGTTGTGTGTTTAATATACGCATGAGAAACAAACACAGCTGTAACAAGGCCTTGCATCCCAGAGGCTTGAGCTTGAACTGGTCTGAAAAGACAGTAACTTCTTCAATAACCATGGATACAACATTTACAGCATTGTTAAACAATGTATGTATTATATGGCCAACAACAATTTCTGGTTTTGTGGAATAGGTTAGGGTAGGTGTTAAATACCATTTACAATTTAGAGCTGAAATTTAAATTAATTAGCTATAGAGCTATGAATACTAACGATACACATTATTAGTTCATGACCACGAGATATTAATATATTAACTCATCAGCAGGAAACAAGTCACATAAAAAATTTTAATTGATTAGTTTGCACAAAATTGTTAAATCGTGATCATGATTTATTACACAGAAGCGATGATATGACGGAATAATTTTTATTGAAACAAAAAAGTGAATTACAATAATCATATTCCGAGAAGACCATGTCAGTACTGGCACCTGTCAAACATAAGAAAAGCTTTCATATGGCGTACTGACAGTCTAATATGCCATATAAAACTAGGAGAAACACACCTATTGAAGAAGGGATTCTGCGCTTCCTGTTCATGCAGAAAATCGAGTGGTCCAAGACAATTTAGACTTCTGAAATCAGCGCAGAGTATGCAACACTTCTCAGCAGCTCCAAAGGTGAGCTACATTCCCCCTCCACCCTCAAATGAGGAGAATTCTGTGTTTGCTCACTACGGAATTGGGATGAACTTCGACAAGTATGATGACATCCTGGTGGAGTCAGTGGCCACAACCCTCCAGCCATTATGGTGAGTCCTGCAACAGGAAGTATGACTCCCCACGCAGTAGCGCCTGTTATGGATCTACATTTCCGTAAATGCGTAAATGTGCAAAGGAAAATAAAGTCCCTTGACCGTATACTTGTGAGTGGGTCATGTCTGTTTTACAAAAGGAAAAGATAAAAAGAACGAGTGAGAAAGTAGGCCCGCAGGCATTATCACGTGCAAGCCCCAACTATAGAACACACATACATCCAGAAGCAAACACCCACATCCATCAGTAGTGCTGGTTTCTAAATGGCATAGATAGTGCTGATTTCTACATGCTGTAGGCAGTGCTCATTCCTACATTGCGTAGGCAGCGCTCATTTCTACATGGCGTAGGCAGTGCTGATTTGGTTCATGCTGTAGGCAGTGCGGATTCAAAATACCTTCAGGACCATGCAAGCACCATGAGTAAATAGCAAACCTCAGAGCCACTGCGCTAAAAGACTCAAGTTCATTGTGCTGGAGGTTGATTTAGGGAAAAAAATAAATGTCTGTCTTTTTTTCATGCACACAGTGTTGCTTTGCAAGGGGCCCTGTAGAAATTGCCAGAAGTTCATATTCGGTTCACAGTCACGCAAGTTTCATTCTATGGATCGTCATCAGTGTGTATTATCCTCAGTTAACATTCACATGCTGCTCTTTAACCTCGACCTCAGATAATGTGCAGCTTTTTATCAGATTGAGAGCCCAGTTCTCTCTAGCTCTCCGCCTCTTACAGTTCATATCCTGTTTCTAGGACGTCAAAGAGAAACTTGAACTTTAGTATGACACATAACAAAATCTGGTGTCAACATTCTTTAGTTATGTTAAAAAAAAAAAACTTATGGTTGCGCACTGGTTAAAGTAATCGTCTTGAGGGATAACACTACACTGATGTGTATTTAAACTAAATGGACACTGAAAAAAACAGGTTGAGGTTGAGAACATTATTCGTGTTTAAAAAAAAAAACATTTAATCAACTATAATATAATTAACAACAAGAATATACAATTAGTAAACACACCGAAAGTCATCTGGAAGTAATAGGCTGAAAATAGGTCTAGACATGGTCAGTTACTGACCTATTTTCATCACTTTAACCCCCCTGTTTTGACCAATTGCTATATATATATATATACACACACACACACACATGCTCATATAATGAATCACAGTTCTAATAAAATTTACATTTCTTCAATTGAAAAATGTTATAGTCTAACAGCATTATAATTGGGCGGCGCTGTTAGCACTGCTGCCTCACAGCGCCAGGGGTCCTGGGTTCGAGTCCCGGCTCGGGCTGTGTGGAGTTTGCAAGTTCTCCTGTGTCCACTTGGGTTTCCTCTGGGCCCTCTGGTTTCCACCCACCCTCCAAAGACTTGCAGGTTAGATTCAATGGCCATGCTAAATTGTCCTGTAGGTAGGTGTGTGTCCTGCCCTGCGATGGCCTGGTGTCCTGCCCTGGTTGTATCCCTGCCTTGCGCCCTATGCCTATTGGGATAGGCTCCAGTGTCCCTGCGACCCTCACCAGGATAAGCAGCTTCGAAAATAGTTGGATGGATGGATCAATATAATTCATTTGAAGCCAAACTATTTCTTAGTACAATTGTGAAGACTGAGTCTCCTTTATAAAGTTGAGAATTAATTTTTCTCTACCAGAGCAAATTTTTCTTTTTCTGGTAAGTGTAGAAAATAATATGAAGAAAGCGTTTGTCCTAAATACTTCAAAGCCATAAACTTTATTGGAGAATGCTGTAAAAATCTATTAGGTGGTGTCAAAGGTTTGAAGGAAAGAAGGAAAAATAAATCTTGGTATTTGTTTTCACTGTGAGGTGTGACCATGCTTCCTAAAGCAATAGCCTTTACATGGAAGCCTCATGGGGGTCAATGTTTAGCAGTGAAGAATAAATTATCAAATTACTAATTGTTAGGTATTTAATTGGCAATATTAGAATTTTTGTAAAATCAAACTACATTTATTTAATTTTTCTTCCAAGTTTTCAACCACAGCGTTTTGTTTAACAGACAACAAACTTAATTATGTCTTCACAATGAGCGCATAAAGGCAAAATGTAACAATGTGTACAAATGTAATGTGACAAACACTCATAACAACACTGATCATTTAATGTGGCAAACATTATAGCTTAACCTTATAGCTTAGTGAACATTATTTTAATATCTGCTTATCGCCTGTCATAACAATTAAAGCTGAGTATCCCTTCAGTAATTACACTATTAACTGATCTAAAAAAATTGAACCAAAACTTACATTCAATAAAACCATTCAACTGGCAGCAATCAATTTAGCTTAAATGTGTTTATGGGCCAGTTCTACCATAAACTTTCATATTTACAATATACTCAAACTCCCTAATATCCTCTATATTGGTCAGACTTATTCTAAAATAAACACAACAATTGTAAAGCAATAGTAATCAAAATTCCGTCAATATGTCTATAAATGTCTATTACCTATATCCCTGCTTTGGGACTACTGGTGTTTTGGTTGTAGTATAAGTAATATCACATTTGAACCAGTTGCAGGATAGCATCCAATAATATAATGTATAATAATTATTATTAGTGTTATTAAAATAATACTAACAATAATAACAATCATTCAAATAATCAAAATGATAATACTAAAGTACTAAATGGCATTGCAGTCTTTAGGTTGCATATTATAAACAAGTTTGAAAATTATAGCACTTGGGATTCTTGGCTGCATTCTGAGGAATTGTCTAGATCATTTTTAATAAAGAGATTCAAATCAGAAATAATTATAGAGAAATCCTGTTAATTTTACAGAAATGACAATGGCTAAACAGGTGCAGTTTTTCTTTTGCCGACAGGCGGCCCTGAAATCCCATGTTGCTCCACTCCAGTGTACTCAGATAATACTGAAGATTCTCATCTCATGATATTCCCATCATAGGAAACCTTTGCTACGTTAATAAATTAACGATTTCGGCATGACTCAATAAAACAAAAGCAACTCGCAGATTGGGGAAATGGTGGAAAATATTAATATTTAACCAATAAAAATGAGAAAAGTGGTCTCAGAGTCTGCATTATACTGTCATGAATACATTTGGAGTGTCTTACTGAGAAAATATAAATGTCTGTGTACTTGTTGAACATTAGTTAAACAAACTACACAATGCATTTGAAGTCCCCAAGATGCCTTCACTCATATGTAAAGTCTGCTCATCTCTGACTATGCCTGCGTGATAATAAACGGATTGTGCTCAGTAATCCCCATTTTGTGTTCATCTGCGTCCACAGGCAGACATTCAGCGATCTATAGAGCAACTATACAGGAAGTTAAGTCTGCAGTGAGAATCTGGGGGTGGGGGTCTGGAGGTCCCCTGCAGCATTCGGGACGTCCAACAAATATTCAGGGAACAAGAACAAAAAGCTTGCAAGCCAATCAGAATCATTTGTCTATCTGAATGTTTTTTCAGGCCCTTTCGATTATTTGTTTGTACCAAACCATATTGCCGATGCAAAAAAAAGGAACGTGCATGACGTATTTTTTCAATTTAAATTTTTATTTCTAATTTAAAATTACACTTCGTTGAAGCTTCTCTTGCCAGGCCCTCATTTCGATACCATTTTTTACACAATACAATCTATATCCTGAGCCTTATTTTAAGTTTTTCTCATTGGCTTTTTAACAGTTAAATGATTAATCAAATAAGTCAATAAATCGCATTTTATTTCATTTTATGCTACCTTTAAATGCACTCACACAGAGGAGATCTGCATGACCCTGCACGGCTAAGATCCAGTGATCTTTTTTTAAAAACACAGAACGTCCAGTGAAAATGAAACACAGACTCAAGATTTTCGATGGTCAGCCAGGCAGAGTGAACAACTTCAACTGAAGGTGGGAAAAGGCTGAGCTGGGGATGTAAAAGATACTTCTGCCAATATCTGTGATAAAGGAATCAATCAGCTGTGCATGAAATAGAGAAGGATCTTAGCTGAAACTGTATTCCATAAAGGTATGTTTACAGTATTGATTAACCATAATCTTTTTTGTTAAATAAAAAAAAACTGGTAATTATTTCTTGTATTTCAACAGAAAAAAAAGTTTTCAAACTTTAGTGGTGGGCGCACACTGTTGATTTTTCAACTTCCCTGCATATGACTAGGGCAGCGCAGACAGCTGGAGTCCTGTACTTCCTCCAGGACTGTGTCAAACCTCACGCCGCATCAGTAAGAGATCATTTCTGTGGCATCCTGGGGGAGGTTGTGATGGGAGAACACTTACAGGCACAGGACAGGAGACAATAGGCAGGAAAAGGACAGCCACTGTAATCCCTAGCCAGTTGGATTTTGCCTTTATTGTGCGAGTTAATGTGTGTGTGTGTGTGAGAGAGTTAGAGAGAGAGTGACTGAAAAGAGACAAATATGAGAATTTCCCTAAAAAATATAATGCAATTATAACATTTCTGGAGATGCTGTGATTTAAAGATGCGAGGCTTAAGGCTTAAATTAGTGAAACTAGTTTTTTGGAAGACAAAAATTTATCTTAAATTTCCATTAAAAATAAATAACTTTCTTAACAAGATTTTGGGTATTGCTCATCTTCACATCGTCATATTAAGACCATAATTCAAAACACGGCATTTTGAGTGAATCCCATTTTTCTTGTTCTTCCGCCTTGCAACATAACCCCCTTCCTCTTTTTCTCTGTGTTGCCTTTGTCCTCTCACCTGCTCCATTTCTTATAATCACTAAGGAACACATGGCTAACCTCTTTATAGGTGTTATTTACCGCTTATTTGTAAATGCGCAATTACTGTATGATAATCATATTAATGTTTGCAAAACTAACTACCAAGCATCTACTTAAAAATGTTAAACGTACAATAAATGTGAAAACTATAATAAATGGCCAAGTTTTTGCCATAAATGGGTATATTTGTGCAGTTTTATTTTGCCGTTATTTTGTCTGTATTGTATTTACTAGCTGAGTGACAAATGAAGTCGAAGATACTGTGAACCAAGGAGTGCCACTGGACAGCAATGTAAATTACTTTCCTTCTTCTTACCAATTTGATCAGCCTGTTGAATAACAGAACAATACATGGGGTATGGGATCTTTTACAGTTTTTCCTCTAGAGAGAAATGACTGTGTAAGAAGCATGCAAAGTCAACAAAACGCGTGATTTGTGGGACGCATGATCTTGGGCTCACAGTGCCACAGTGTTAAGACGAACAGAGATGACCTTTGAGCATCTGTTCAGGCAAAATGGAACTACCCAGGGATTTTGAAGCCTGAGGCATTTGTAATAAGACTTACATAAGTATTTTACATAACTGGCATTTTGAGCATCTACATATAGTTTTGGAAGTTTAGTCTGTTGTGGCATATGTTCTGTTCATAAACCAATCACAATTAAGAAGCATTATTATTATTTTGTATATGTTTAAATACTGGAACAGATTGAGGGGTCACCAACAGGTGTCTGACTCTCAGAGTAAGTGATGTTGATTATGGCATACCTTGGAGCTGTTCAAGCTTGTGAAAAGTTAATCATTCATCCACTTCTCCATTAGTTACCTCCTTGCAAGTCTGCCATTTCTAATCACAAGTAAGGAAACCCTACACAGTGCTTCCAGATTCAGTTAATGGCCCTTTCAGACCTCTTAATTTCATACATTAAAAAGATGGGCATTAAATGGCCTCTATTTGTGTTTTAAATAAATGAATGCATTTGCTCTTCCGCAACATACAGCAAGCCAAAGAGTCAGAGTGTCAGCAGAGTAATCATTCTTACCAGTTTATAACTTACCAAATCTTTATTATCTCCCCAAATTCAATGCTTAAACAGCTAATAATGATATTCATCACAAAACATCTCTTTCAGTATTACATAATCCAACAGTTTGGACCCCCTTTGGATATCTTTATACAGATTTATTGTTGTTGAATGTCGCTGCTTTTGTTGTATTTATTCTGTCAAGGAGATGTATGGGGGAAGATGCAGACCATTTAAATGTTAGACGGGGATGGTGAAAATTGACGCGGTCCCATACGACCAAAAAGTCTGGCAAGTGTAGCCTCACCATCCCTCTTTTGTCTGGGACAATACTGGTGTACAAGGCATCCTGAAACAAAATTATCCTGTTGTCTGGCCCAGTCGCCGGTGTGTGGAGTACCCTTTCTCAAAATTGCCCCGTGACCGGTTATGCTCCTCCAACGTCTCCTTACTTTAGCTTTGTCCCCATTCATAAATATGCGCGGTATCGAATTTGCCTTAAGCGATAACACTATTCCCCATAGTACTGTACTACTGCTTCATCTGCAACTGATGTTATTTGAAAACACGGTCAATAGTCGCCAACCTAACATTTAGCATGTTTCCAAAAATGTGGTCATCAGTGACTGTTGTCTGGATCTCATCCGACCTACAGTACTGTGCAAAAGTCTTAGGCACTCTTTTACTTAAATGTAATCTTTGATGTTTATCTTTTGTATTCTGCATTAGTGTCTCAGCAGAAAAAAGCAATTTTTTGATTTCTAAAAGCTAATTTTCCAAAAGATGGACAAGGAGTTTTGTAACAGATGGTATGGACTCCACCGAGCCCTGATCTCAACATCATCAAGGCTGTCTGGCTGGACAGACAGAAGCAAGCGAGACATCCAAAGTCTATAGAAAAACTGCAGAAAATTTTCCCAGATGCTTGAAACAATCTACCTGCCGAATGTCTTATAAAACTGATGGCAGTGAACCTAAGAGAATTGATGGGAAGGGTGGTCATGCCAAATATTGATTTTATTTGTAATATTTTTGTATACAATATTTCATATTTATTTAATTTAGTTTTTTACTTTTGACTGCCCTTTTTTGTATTTATTTTGTATTTAGAAACTTTTCATTTCGTTATTTATAAAAGCATCTTCACTTTACAGAATGCTTTTACATGTGCCTAAGGCATTTGCAC